>RJWJ010011138.1:0-45158 GCA_004363605.1 Indri indri
ATATATATAGAAAAAAATCAGCCGGGCATGGTGGCGCATGCCTGTAGTCCCAGCTACGGGAGGCTGAGACAGTAGGATTGCTCGAGCCCAGGAGTTTGAGGTTGCTGTGAGCTAGGCTGTCGCCACGGCACTCACCCCAGGCAAGAGAGTGAGACTCTGTCTCAAAAAAAAAAAAAAAAAAAAAAAAAAGATCTGATCTCTTGTGGGGGGGCGAGGCCCAGCCAGGCAGGCAGCCGTTCCTGCTCAGTCATTGGCTGCCAGCCTCAGCAAGTAGCGTTTGTTCTGGATCCAAAGCCTCCAGGCAGAATCCAGGTGCAGGGAGGGGGTGCTCCGAGTGGCTGCCCCGTGGGACAGGTGGGCAGGGAGGGCCCAGGGACACCTGCCCTTCCTGGGGAGAGGAGCCTGCAGTGCCTGGCCTAGGGCAGGTTTGGTCTTCGGTTGAGCAGCAGTGTTGATGCCAGGCTGGGAGGAGGGATGGGGGGCGGGGGGGCCCGTGCTCCCCCCACCCACTGGAACCTTGAGAGGGGTGGCGTCTTAGCCCTGGTGGCTGCTCAGAGTCACAGGCCTCATGCCCAGTGCGGGGGAAGGGCCGGACACCTCAGGTCCTCTCGAATTAGTGGGCATTACTCCCTGCCCCGGGCCCATGAGAGGCTGGTGGTGGCTCAGGAGTGATGGGGACAGTGGCCCCAGGGGCAGGCAGGGCAGGGGCTGCCTGGGCCCAATTCCTGACCTGCTGAGCCTCAGCTGCCCTCCACTCCTCGATGCCACACTGGGCTTTGACAGGCTCAGTGTGGGGGCCGCCTCTCTCGCCACAGTGCAGTCCCTCTGGGTGACCCCAATTGACCTCATTGCCTGTCAGATTTGTGGGTCCCCCCGTTGGCCGTTCGCCCTCCCTCCTGACCTTCCTGTTCCCCTTCGCCGTACCACTGTGGGTCCCAGGTTGGGTCTTGCTGTTGCAAACCTCATTAGGGACTGAGTGTGGCCAGGAGTCCCTGTGACTTGGGGTCAGAGTAAGCTGCCAGGACCTCACCACCCGGGCTTCCCCACGAAGGTCGCTCTTCCTGCTGGTTTATTCTGTGGGGCTGATTCTGGGCCTGGGGTACGGGGCAGGGTAGGACATGGGCAGACAGGACAGGAGCACTCCTGAGAGCTTGGGGCCACAGTCACTGGGGGGCGGCTGCTGGGAAGATGACTGATGGAGCCAGGAAGGGGCAGGCCTGCCTTGGGCAGGTGGAAGGCTGCCTTCTGGTAATTTCCCAGCCCCATCCGCGCAGCAGCTCCTGAAAAAAACAAAACAAAACAAAAACAGCCCTTGGAGTTTTCAAGGCAGAAGCTCTGGGTGCAAAGTGGGCAGGCAGGTGCCTCATGGATTCGTTTCCTCATTTAAAGTAGGTGGAGTTATTCTCATTTTTACCAGTGGGGAAACCGAGGCACAGAGCAGTTAAGTGGCTGGCCTAGGACTACACGGCCAACTGGATTCACACTCCTGGCTGTGCCATGTCTGGGCTGCCTCGGATGAACCCAGGGCCCAGTGGCTTCTTGTAGCTGTGTTCTGAAAAGGGCCTCTGCGCTGTGGACCACAGCCTGCCAGTCACCCTGCAGGGGAGCTCGCGAAGCTGGTCCTTGCCCTGCAGACGAGGCAGCCCCAGGGGCAGGCAGTGGAGACAGAGCTGGGAAAATTGACCCATCTCTGACTGCCAGAGTCCCGGGGCGGCAGGGCCATCGGGGATCAGTGCCAGTGAGGGGACCCCAGACCAGACCTTACGGGCGGCAGGCAGACCCTTTGGTGTGGGAGGGTCTTGGACTGAGCTGGGATGGAAGGAGTGGACGGGCAGGAAGGGAGCTGAGGGGCCCTCAGGGTGCAAGTGGGGTAGGGAGCACTACCTTCGGTGCCCCTCCGCTTGCTTGTGGGTGCCCACCGGGGTAGCCCCATCTGTTCCTTGTTAGGGACTCAACACGCAGGCCTCCTGGAGATTAATTAGTGCCAAGCTGCTGGCGGATCCAGCACCACGCTTGCCCCAGGGCCCCGTGCTGGCAGCACAGATACCCAGCTGACCCCAGAAATGCTCTGTTCCCACCCAGTGATCCTGGAGACACGGTGGGGGGTGGGGCACGTTGCTGGCTTAGCCCTGCCCTTGAGATTGGGTGGCAGCAAAGGCTTAGGTGGTGGCAGGCAGCCAGGCCACAGTCCGTTCCTCCCCCAGGTCAGCCTCCATCACCCACCCCAGAACTTCACATTCATCCCTCGCTGTGCCCTGGGCTCACTGTGTGACCTTAGCCATGTGGCTTGCCCTCTCTGGGCATTCTTTTCCCATCTGTGAAATGAAATGTTAGACTGGGTCACTGCTGAGATCCCCCTGAGTCTGAGTCTTTGTTACCTGTTGATCTGCCTGATTTGGGGTGGTCCTGCTGGTACCCCCATTTGCTGCTCTGCATTGACCTCCCCTTGGTGCCTACACTGTCTCCTGCATCTGTCTGGGCTGGGTCCTGTAATTAGCTCCTGCCTGTGCCCAGGACGTGGGGGGATTGCTTGGCCTGGCCAGACCCCACCCTCACAGACTGGCCAGTGTTCCCAGCTCCGGGTCCGGGCAAGGCGCCTGCTTCCACGGAGGCCACCTCCAGCCAGCCCAGCATTCCTGAGGCTTATCTGGGGCCCGCCCTGCTGGACTCTGCCCTCCCACCCAGGAAGCAGCACCCAGAGTTCCAGGGGCTGGGAGCAGGGCCTGGGCGGGCTTGACGTGATGATTCTCAGAGAGAACCAGGTACAGGACTGGGTGGGGCAGAGGGATTTGGGGGGCTGCTGAGCTGACAAGGCCGCTCGTCGTTAACCTTGCGGAGTGGGGGGCTCACTCAGACACCAGACTCTTGGCCATCTCCTTGGACGCCCTCCCCCATCTCTGGGAAAGCTGGGGGTGGGTCTGTGAGGGGGTTTCGCTTTTGGCAAGTTGCCCCGAATCTGCCCCAGAGTTGTGACAGTTGATAGGGCCGGGGCCCAGAGGGCCGAGGGACAGCAGCTCCCAGACTAGACCCCGGCCCAGGGCTCCCAGCCGCCTCTCGCCCTCCGCCCTCACCTCCCCCGCGGAGCGGGAGCGGGTCCTCCCAGGAAGGGGTTAACTGCCAGCCCCGGCCGTGAGGGAGGGGACTGGGCTGGACCATTTTCCTCGGCTGCCTCCACCTCGGTTTTCCTGAATGGTTCTGCCGTCCTGGGGTGGGGAGGGAGGGGAAGGAAGGAGGGCGGGGGGAGGAGGAGGAGGAGGAGGGAGAGGGAGGAGTGTGGGAAGAGGAAGGAAAAAAGAGAGCGAGACAGCGAGGGGAAGAGAAAGATGTCACCGTCTCTAATCTCCCTGTCATTTTCATTTCCAGCCGGCGCCGGGCGAAGGAGCTGCTAGAACAATGCTGAGGCGGGCGAGGTGAGGAGCGGCCAGGCAGCCCGCGTGTCTGGAACAGGTGATCGGAGGTGCCGGCAACCGGGCACCTGGGCATCCCTCCCCTCGCCTCCCAGGCCTGGCGCCCCGGGGACGGGGGAGAAACCATGGCGACCAATTTCAGCGACATCGTCAAGCAAGGCTACGTGAAGATGAAGAGCAGGAAGCTCGGGGTGAGCGACCCTGGCCCGCGGCGGGGCGCTGCTGAGGGACGGGTGTCGGGGAGGACTGATCCGGAGGCGTGGTGTCGGCACGGGCTGCCGGGCAGCGTGCGTTGTGGTCTCGAGGCTTCTCGCCAGCAGGCTGCCTGGCGTGTGCCTGGGCTGGGCTCTGTCTGCGGCAGCCCCCGCCCCGGCAGGGCTGGCTGGCGTTCCAGCCACTGGGCCACTGGCTGGGCCAGCGGTGGCAGCGGCCGATGGGCAGGCGGCTCCCCTGCTATTGTTGAAGTTGTCGCTGCCACCGCAGGAGCGGCTGGAAATGCTGGGCTGTGTCTGAGCCGAGAGCGGCTTCTCTCTTCCCCTGGCCTCCCCTCCTTTCTCTCGCCTCCCCTCCCCTCTCCTGGCCTCTTTTCCTTTAAGCACCTCCTCTCCCCTGCTTCCCGCTGCTTTCTGTGTGCAGGTATTTATTGCATTTTGGGTTGTGGTTTCCAATGTTAAAGAAAAGTGTTTGAAAGGAGGGCGGGAGGTTGTGGGGAGGGGTGGTGGGAGGGGTGCAGAGCTGATATTTCTGTGGTTTCCACATGAGAACTTCGGGCAAGACGACCCGTTGCCCTGGGACGGGCTGCTTCCCTCCAAGTTGTTGGCAGGTGGCTCCGCGCTCGGCCCTGAGCTGGGTGTGTGGAGGGGCTGTAGAGATGGCGCCTTGGAGGGCACCCACCCTTTCCCGCCCCCTCAGAAGGCATGAGTGGGGGCCGCATGGATCCGAGTAACGATCTCGAGGTTGTCAAGAGCCGCCACTATGCCTCTGCCAACCCCCCACCTCCAATGGAGGGTCTGGCAGCTGCCCCCTCCCCAGTAGGAAGGAAAGCCTTGCTGACTGAGGTCGCCCAAAGTCTTGTGTTCGACCTGGGACTCCTGTCCCCCCCCTTCCCTCCCCCATTGCCTTGGTGGGGTGGGGGGGGGCTCAGCCTGAGCGGGGTGGGGGAGGCCGAGGAGGGGAGGAGCAGGGATCTGACGCCCGGCCTCCCCGCCTGGGCATCAGGCAGAGCCGGGCTGGGCTCGGAGAGGGTGGTTCGTGCCCCTCCTCCCCTCCTGTGGCCCCAGGGGTCATGTTCAGTCTAGGCAGGGGCCAGCAGCTCACTGCCAGGTGGGTGGTCATTTGGGAGGGCTGAGCTGGTAGGCGTGTTTGCAGTCTTATCTGAATTTGAATCTGTAGCCCCGGTTTGGGGGCCCCAGTCTAGCAGGGACAGGGCCCTGGCAGCCGTCAGCTACTTTGCTCTTCCTGAGAGAGGGATGCGGCCCACTGCCTTGGAGCACGGAACAAAGAGAGAGGCTGGGGCCAAGGCAGGGAGGCCAAGGGAGCAGGGGCCCAGCTTCTAACATCACTCCTGTTCCTGTGGCCTCGGACCTGGCATGTCCCCAAGGGGCCAGCGGGCTGAGGCCCTGGCCAGGGCGGAGCGTGCCAAGAAGCTCAGGAGACCAAGTGGCTGACAGGTGGGCAGAGCCAGGGGGAGGGGTTGGGAGGTGGGGTCCCCCCCACGCAAGGAGTTCAGCTTCCCTCTGCAGAGCTGAGGGGCTGCAGTCACTCCCAAGCAGCCATTCCTGTCGCAGCCCCGAGGTGGGGGGAGGGGCTGGAAGCGGGAGCGACCCTCCTACCTGCCAGGGCCTTGCTCCCGGCAGGCTGTGTCTGAGTGTTTCTGAAGCGCTGATCAAAGCCCGGGAGAAGTGGGAAGGAGGACTCTTGAGTGCAGTGGCTCCCTGGGGCTGCGCGTGTGTATCCTGTAACCAGGCAACCGGGGTGCTCAGGCCCCCAGGCCTTCTGCCCCTGACACCGCAGGCCGCGCGCGGAGCCCACCCTGGCAGGGAGTATCTGGGTCAGCAGCATTCATTCATCCGCCAGTCCATTCACTCGCCGTCCCTTCGTGTGGCCATTCACTGCTTAGCAGGGCTCTGCTAACGAGGCTGCCAGCCTGCGAGTGAGGGTTCTGAGAATAAAATTCAGCGTCTGCCTTAAAGGTGCTCTGCAGCTGGGAGCCGAGGGCTGCCACGGTTCAGGTGGCCAGGCCAGGTGCTGGGCTGGGGTCCGGGGTGTAGGGGCAAACATACCTGCTAGGGACCCAGACAGGAGCCAGAAATGGCCTGGCTCTGAGTGGCTTCTTGGGATGGGGACTGCCCAGGCGTACTGCATCCTGTGACCCTGCCTGCCAGGGACCTGGTGCACCCATGGCAGAGTAGGGCTGAGGGGCGAGTGGGGCCCAGAGGCCCCTTCACCTTTTCTGCTGTGCTCTGGCCACCCCTGTCTCCCTGTGTGATGGCGAGAGGAACGCCAGAGACGCCTGGGGACCGCTCTCTGGGCTTTTGGAGTGCCTGCTGACAGGAGGGGACGACCCCAGCCACAGACTCGGGGCTGAACAGAGCCGGAGGCAGGAGGGAGGGAGGGGTGTTGGAAGAAGAGTCAGCAGCTAAGGCAGGTGGCTGGGGCCACCCCTCAGGTGTCTGACAGGCCCACAGAAAATTGGGGTGGTTGGAGGCACAGGGCATTGGCAGTGGTGGGGACAGGAGGGGAGGCGCCATGCTGTAGGGTAACCTGCGTTCCTGGCTCTGCCCTTTACCCCCGACACCCTCTGGCTTCCCAGCTGGGGCAGGGAAATACTCTGGCCTCCTCGCTTCAGGACTGCCAGGGGAATGAAAAGAGGGTCCGGGAGAGCCCCTGGAGACAAGAGTGGGGGTCACCAACACCGAGAGCCCTCACCTGGCTTGGAGAACGAGGGGTGTGGTGCTGTGGGGCCTGGCAGCGGGCAGGGGTCTAATCCCAGTCCCTAGGAAGACTCCTCAGTTGTGGCTGGCACTGCCGGAGCCCTGGCTGACGTCACATGCCGTGGGCGACGAGGATCGGATCGGCCGTGGATCTAGACAGCCTGTGGTCAATACCAGCACTGCCATTTGTTAGCTGTGTTGGTGCCTCACTTTCCCCATCTATAAAATGGATGTTAATAGCACCGACCTGCAGAGTGGCCCCTAAGACTGTGAAGAGTGCTAGTAACAAATGTATGAGTAGGAAGCCCTCAACAGATGTTGGCTACTTATAGTAAATTCAGAGCTGTGTGCACAGCACACGCTAACTCATGGGAGAGTCCTGTATGGAACAGCATTTTGGAGCCAGCCAAGAAGTGACGCCCTTTCGATTTGGGGACAGGCTCTCTCCCAGGGAGGTGGCACTGCCGGTGACGCCTCTCCCAGGCTGCCCCAGGCTGGGGCTCCAGGGAAGGCTTGCGGCAGTGCCCCCTGCGGCAGGCAGGGCAACTGCAGGGCCGTGCTGGCTGGGGTGGGAGCGGTCCAGGGAGGCCTGACCCCCTGCCATCTTGCCCCGCAGATCTACCGGAGGTGCTGGCTGGTGTTCCGGAAATCCTCCAGCAAGGGGCCCCAGCGGCTGGAGAAGTATCCGGATGAGAAGTCAGTGTGCCTGCGAGGCTGCCCCAAGGTTAGGGGGCCTGGGCCCTAGCTCCCCCAGCCCGTAAGCAAAGATGATTTGCTGAGTCCTGAGGTCTGACAGCACCCTCCTGGGGGTGGCAGAGCCATGGAGGATGCTTGGGGGGGGCCACGCTAACCTGGCTAAGTCCTTTGTGGATGCTATCCCAGGTGACTGAGATCAGCAACGTCAAATGTGTCACACGGCTCCCCAAGGAGACCAAGCGGCAGGCGGTGGCCATCATATTCACGGATGACTCGGCACGTACCTTCACCTGCGACTCAGGTGAGGCACTGGGGTGCGGGTCTCCGTGTGGTCTCCCTGGGCATGGCTGGCGGTCTGGCCAGGAGGCAGAGCAGGGCTAGCCCTGGGTGGAGATGGTGACGCGGGGTGCCTCTGAGGGAGCAGGCCCCCAGAATCGAGGTAGGGCAGGCAGGCGGAATCCACTGCCGTTGCCCTCCCTTCTTGGCGTGGTGGGGTAATGCAGCCTGAGGCAGATGGGTCAGCTGCTGGGGGACGCTGAGCTGGTAGCACGTTGAGGTCCCATTTTCTGCAGAGCTGGAGGCTGAAGAGTGGTACAAGACACTATCTGTGGAGTGTCTGGGCTCGCGGCTAAACGACATCAGTCTGGGAGAGCCTGACCTCCTGGCCCCAGGGGTGCAGTGTGAGCAGACAGGTGAGGCCTGGCCCTGGCCCTGGGGGTGGGGGGCCCCCTCTCGGACATCTCCAGGCCCACTGTGCGCTCCCCTGCCGCAGACCGCTTCAACGTCTTCCTGCTGCCCTGCCCCAACCTGGACGTGTACGGCGAGTGCAAGCTGCAGATCACCCACGAGAACATCTACCTCTGGGACACACACAACCCCCGCGCGAAGCTCGTCTCGTGGCCCCTCTGCTCATTGCGCCGCTATGGCCGGGACGCCACACGCTTTACCTTTGAGGCTGGCCGGTAGGACCCTCTAGCCTCCCCACCCCTGTCCCTCTGTGGTCACAATGGTGGCTACCATTCGCTCTGTGTCAGGCACTGTGCTAGGAACTTGATTTATTTATTGGCCTAGCGATCCAAAGGGGAATGTAATGTTCCCATTTTATAGATGAAGAAACCGAGGCTCAGAAAAGTAACTTGTCCACGGCAGGCAGATCAAGTGAAGCTGTTTACCAAAAGTTCAACTGCTTGGGCTTGACTCGAAGCCGGGCACTGGCACTTACTATATCTGTGATTGTGGACCTGAGTCTGTTTCCTCATCTGTCAAATAGGTGACAATAAAAGTAGCTACCCTCACAGAATTGTGGTGAGGATTGGTATCCCCTGTCTTGAACTCTGGAGTCACCTTGCTTACACTTAAATTCGGTATAATCCTTTGTATAACCTTGGTCGAGTTACTTGTCTTCTGTGTGCCTGGGTTTCATCTGTAAAATTGTTTGAGAAAACACATAACAGTGAGGAAATTTAATAATGCACAGACCAAGAGGGTGGTGGTGGAGAAAACTGGGTTAATTTCCGTAAAGTGCTTACACCACCCCACCTGACACACGGAGAATGCTCAGTACGTTTGCACCGTGTGGTCAGATTCCCAGCAGACCGCAGCCCTGCTGTTCCCCAGGCCGGGGGTGCAGCCACGGCTTGCGGTGGCATGTGTGTGGTGGAGTCCCCACCACCTTGCCCCCCGTTGTCTCCTGCGTCCCCAGGATGTGCGATGCTGGCGAAGGGCTCTACACCTTCCAGACACAGGAGGGGGAGCAGATTTACCAGCGGGTCCACAGCGCCACCCTGGCCATCGCCGAGCAGCACAAGCGGGTCCTGCTGGAGATGGAGAAGAACGTGAGGGTGAGTAGTGGCCGTCAGTCCGGGCTGCAGGGGGGCAGGTGCCTGGGGTCTGCCCGCTAAGTCTCCTGCCATGCGTAGAGGCAGGCAGGGTACTGGGCTGGCTGCGCGGGGATGATGTAAGCTGCCGTGCCCAGAGCTAACAGGAGGGCCCCTCTCCTCTACCCCGCAGCTGCTGAACAAGGGCACAGAACACTACTCGTACCCCTGCACACCCACCACCATGCTGCCCCGCAGTGCCTACTGGCACCACATCACGGGTTCCCAGAACATCGCCGAAGCCTCCAGCTATGCCGGTGAGTCACTTCCGTGCCCCACACCTATGCAGTGACCACCCAGAGGCACAAGCTGGCCTAAGAGGGGAACTGGGGTCCAAGGGCCTTTAGGGAGGGAGGCGGAGCTGGCTGGCTCAGCTAAGTGGCACGAGGACACATGGGGGAGGGTACGTTGTGCTCTTCACTGCCAGGCTCTGTGGGGATGGGGCCTACTGGGCAGGGGTCTTTTGACCTAGATCTCAGTTCTGAGCCTGCTTCTGTGCCCACAGGTGAGGGGTATGGGGCAGCCCAGGCCAGCTCAGAAACGGACCTCCTCAATAGATTCATCCTGCTAAAGCCAAAGCCCAGCCAGGGGGACAGCAGCGAGGCCAAGACCCCATCCCAGTGACGGCAGTGCTGGTGAACACAGAAGACTGCTGGGGGCTGCCTGCAGCGTATGGTGGACAGCCAGCCCCAAGGGGCTGTTGGCCAAGAGCCTCGAGAAAGGGGGCAAGCTGTCCCCTCTTGCCCCCAAGGGTGAGGCTGGACCGAGGCAAAGGGCTGGCCACACCACCCGAGCATGTGAGGGGCAGGCGCTACCGTGGGACTATATACTGTTAATGATTTTAATATATATGGCTTATGACATATTCTATATTAATGAGACTGCCCCTCTATCCTTCCCCGCCAACACATCCCCATTTTGTAATCCCACAACCAGGCCATGGTCAGGGCTGGTTTTGAGTACGAGGGCAGCGGTTTCCCTGTCCTCCATGGCACACCCCGCTGCTGCCAGGACCTGTTTGAACTGCCCAGGGCCAGAGCAGGGGGACAGTCAGAACTCAAGGCTGGCATTCTGACTGCTGGCTTTTCCCAAGCAGCCCAGGGCCCAAGACAGCAGGTGGCTTCCCAGTTCCTCTGGGCCTAGAATGGCACAGGAAGGATCTAAACTTCCACTGTGTCACTTGCCAGCCTTGTACTTGGAGTCTTAAGCAGAGGTGACATCTGGTTGATGCCTCAGGTGAAAATCTGGTTTTAAAATATAATTTCCACACAGGCTCCTTCCTGCTTAGTAGGCTGAGAAGATGCCCTCGGGCTGGGGGTGCCGATGCCCTCAGCCTTGCGGAGGAAGGCAGGGCCGCTGTGGGGAGCACGCCTGCTGCCCCTCTCGCTGACCAGGGGTGGACACTGCCCCAGCAGAGGGAGCCCCTCCACCGGTGTCTGGCCACCCTGGGCCAGCGAAAGCACTCGGAAACCAAGACCTTCCCACTTTCTCCTCCCCACATGGTGCTGAGGCTCCCTGCTGAAATGCAATTAAAGCAATTCATTTTCTAGTGCTGGTATTTATCGACTACCATGCAGAAGGGCTATCTTTCTATTCACATCAAACCTTTGGTTGCGTGGTTTTTTGTTTTTTTAAAAAATACTTTAGGGTTCTGATTTGTGGGACTTGACCTTGTAAATAACCACTATTCAAGTTGTGGCAGGAGGAGGATAACGAGGCCCCTCCCAAAGGAGCCCTAGAGCCAGGGAGGTGGCTTAGCCAGCTCAGCTCTGACCACCCAGAGGCACGAGCTTCCCTGAAGAGGGGAACTGGGGTCCAGAGGCCTTTGGGGAGGGAGGCGGAGCTGGCTGGCTCAGCTAAGTGGCACGATGACGCATGAAGGACATTATGTTGTGCTCTTTATTGCCAAAAATAAACACTTTTAAAAAGACAACTACTGTTAATCAATAAATATCCCTTCCTTTCTGTACTGGATCTCTGGTTTTCTCCAGGCTGCCTAAGTAACTGCTTTGGGTCTGTCCCCAGCTGGAGACAGCGCTAAGGGCTAAGGCCAAAACCTTCACACGGAGAAATGAACGCTGCACGTGGGAGGGGCCCCTGCCCCGCCCCCACACTAACTGATCAGGCCGTGAAGACTGATTTCCTAACTGCTGGGTAGAGAATGAAATATCGTGTCTATCTGCGGGGGAAGCACACAGCCAGGGTCTAAGGCTATTCTCAAAAGGTTACATCTCAGATTAGGGACGCCTGGGAATCTGAAGTACCAATAGGCTGGCCCCGGGGAAAGGACCAAAAGCGTTTACAGGCTTCCTGAATGAAGATTCTTGCACTCAGTCCTAACAGCAGAAACGTACGGTACAACTGTGAAAATTCCTCCTTTTGGGCAGAAGGGGTTTAAAGCAAAGAGCTGGAATGACCAGGAGAGGAGAGGTCCAGCCCAGCTGTTCTGAGCAGGGAGGCAGCACGGCCCCTGCAGGCGCGTTAGGAAACAGGACGGAAGGGATGTCTGGGGTTCTGGGGAGCACTGTTGGCTATCAGTAGGCACGGCCAGCAAAAAACCATCCTGCCTGAATAGTAGTGACATCCCTAGTAATCTGTCTATGACCCCTTTCTAGTTGGTACTGATGGCTTGCCAAGAAGCTTAAGCAACAGCAGAACAGATCTCAGGAACTAGAATTCTCAGACACCCAAAACCCCGCTGCTGGCTTGAATCCCCTTTGTGCTGACACAGGTGGGTGGCAGCTAGTTTATGGTGAGTACATCACTCTGGATCTCGTGGCTTAATTGAGTCTGTAAATCACTTAGCTTCTTCTTCAGTCCGGAGAGGGCTGAGAGGACAATGGTTTCGGGGCGCAGAGAGCCACAGGACTCCACGTTGTAGTAAAACCTAGGAGGCGAGAGTCCAGTGAGAGTCCTTGCGAGGCAGGCTGGCCAGCCTGAACTGCGACCACCGACAACCCTCCTCCTCCTCCTGGGCCTTGACTGCGTTCCCACCAGGAACTGACCTCCTTCCATCTAAGACCGCTTACAGAGTGGCCACAACCCACTCTGTAGGACCCCAAGGAGCCCACGGTACCTAACAAGGAACTGTGAACCCCCCCAAACAATTCCGTACGTGCATCCCATGCTGACGCAGAAAACAGGCTTAGTTTAGCAGTTAGTGGCCCCTGCTCGGCTTATGAGGACTGGGCCCTTAGGGAGAGGGGCTGCCTAACTCACAGCCTGCACCAAAACCACATTCTTACACACTACACCTTCCCGTGTCAGACCAGGGGCTTACCTCTCTGGCTTGCCGTTGGGGTCATAGGGAGCCTGTGACTCGTCCTCATCCAGCTCCGAGTACTCACTCTTTGGCCTGAGGTCAAACACAGGTCAGCACAAGGTTGCCACCGCTGCTTTCAGGGCACTTAAGTTCTTAGCGAGCCTGCTCTGTCTCAGCCACTAGCAGCCATTTCCACCCCCATGCCCACCCTAAACACCTGCCTCCACTCTAATCTGGAACATACCATTCCTCGGGCTTGGGGTACACTGTGTGCCTCAGGGCATTGTCTGGATCGTATTCAAAAGCCACCCCTGCAGTGGGGTTCCACTTGGCATGTTCTTTGCCAAAACCTTTTTTGGCATAGGCTCGAAGTCTCAGCTCCTGGCCCTTTCTCAACTTGACGATGAGAATGTCTGCAGAGAGAGGTATGAGTCCGTCAAGGGCAGGGAGGCATGGTTCTCCGAAGCCTGACTGGAGTGTCACTAGGAGACCATGCACATCTGGAAAAATGGGTCTAGATTCAATTTACAAGGATACCAGGCAGCACGAGGCTGTGTCTGGCCTCTGCTTCCCTCTTGTCCAAACGGCAAGAGGTCAGGAAGGTATCTGCCCGCTCACTCCAGTGCCTTACCGTCCTGTTCCACATAGTCATTGGGGTCATTATCTCGGTTCCGGGATGTCACCTGTAGGGAGCCCAAATAGAAGCATTGATCAGCCACTCACCTCCCAGTCACCTCCTCTGCCAACCATCTCCCAGCACCAATCTGTCAACCAGGGAAAGGGTGCTTGAGGAGGTGGCAGAGGTGCCTCTCGGGATGCCACCCCGCACTTCGTGGTATGGTGATAGCCTTCTCAGTCAAATCAATGCCACGGCCTTTAAAAGGGTCCTTGGGTGACACATAGTACCAATAATGCTTCTGCCCAAGAAGAATCCAGAACTAGCACTTCTAGGCATCAGGTTAAGGCAGAGGGCAATAGGGAAGCCAGCATTTTATAAGGTCAGCCTCCACCTGGCCCACCTGGAGCCAGAAAGAGAAAGAGCAGGGCAAAGGCCCCGGCAGGGAGGGTGCTCTCGTGCACTGACTGGAATGACCCGAAGGTTGTTGGAGATGAGGTCTCGCGATGTGACGTGACGAGTCTGGTCTTCATTGCACCGCACGTCGAGGGTGAACTCCACCGAGCACTCGGGACAGAACTCTTCACACGTGCAGTCCTGAGGCAGGAAGTGAAGCAAGAGTGAGGCTACTTCTAGATAGTGGATCCTGACTTGGCTCTCTGCTTCCAATACCCAGATCCTTATATTTCTTCAGCTGTAAAGAGGGGTTGGTGACAGTCTCCAGGCTCTCAGGGCTAGGATAGTCTGATATCCCATTCTAATGGATTGCCCAAATTTAGAGACAACCTACATACACGTGCTGGTGCCCATGTTTCCTTCCCACCCCACCAGCTGCCAGGCCCCTGCTGGGAGGCTGGCTGCTAACATCCATCTCACTGCAGCCCTCAGAGAACCAAGGCTATCAAGGGAGAAGACGATGCTTTTGTACTCTATAGTTCAGCTGCCCGTGAACTACGTGGACCAGCCTGGAAATGTAACCATCATCTAAAATAAAACAAGCCAGGAACAATGGAAAAAAGTACTTTTCAACTTCTAGACTACTGACCTTTTCTGAAAAAACTTTTCTATCACAGAAAATTTCATACATACACAAAAAACAGAGAAAAGTACAATAAACTGCCACAATGTAGCCATCTCCCAGCCTCCATAATTATAAACATGTTGCCGGTCTTAAAACAATTGACACATTCCTGTGTTAGGGACTATCTGTTACAGTTTAATTTCAGGCAAGAAGAGAGTTACCACAATGTATTCAAGCAAGCTGTTTTCTCCCTCACACCAGTTAGGGAAATCCAACCTACTTTTGATGTCTGTGACATGAAAGAAGAAACAACTACAGGTCACACCTGGGAAGTCTGCAGTCACACACAGGTGAGGCAGGAAAGCAACCCAGAACCTTAGGACTGAATCATTCTTAGAAACATGAAATGGGAGAATCAAAATGTAATGGAAGATAAAAATATGAAAAAGTACTCAAGCTCAAAAAAAAAGCATGCTGAAAGGAGGAGTCTGTCTAACATACAAAGAGACTTAAGAGCTACAACCAAATGAATCTAGACTGGACCAAGACTGACCCACAAAGAAAAAACAATAAAGGACATTTGGGGGACAGCTAGGAAGATCTGAATACAGACTGAATACAGATGTCACAAATTAATGCTAATTTTCTTAGGCAGAATAATAGTGTGGTTATGGTGGGAAATACCCTTTTTCTTAGAAGATGCATACTGAAGTACCTAGAAGTGTCAAGACTTCTGCAACTTACTTTCCAATAGTTCAACAAATAACATATATATGAAAAGTAAAACAAATGTATCAATATTAATAATAGGTAACTATAGGTGAAAAGTAAATGAGTGGTTTTTTTTTTTTTTTTTTTTTTTGAGACAGAGTCTCACTCTCTGGCCTGGGGCAAGTGCCGTGGCGTCATCCTAGCTCACAGCAACCTCAAACTCCTGGGCTCAAGCAATCCTTCTGCCTCAGCCTCCCGAGTAGCTGGGACTACAGGCATGTGCCACCATTCCCGGCTAATTTTTTCTATATATATTTTCAGCTGTCCAGTTAATTTCTTTCTATTTTTGGTAGAGACGGGGTCTCGCTCTTGCTCAGGCTGGTCTCGAACTCCTAAGCTCAGGACGATCTGCCCGCCTCGGCCTCCCAGAGTGCTAGGATTACAGGCGTGAGCCACTGTGCCTGGCCTAAATGAGTGTTTATTATTCTATACTTTCAACTTTTCTGTAGATTTTCAGAAAAAGCAAAAAAAAAAAAAAAAAAAGAAAGAGGAGAGAGAGAGAGAGAGAGAGAGAGAGAGAGAGGACCATACCATCTTTGTTCAATAAATACTAGAAAAAAATTTAATGAAAGCAACTGCTGGGTCACAGGGCATGCATATCTTTATAAGGTATTGCCAAATCACTCTTAATCAATTGTACAACTGTCCCCACCAATTTCTTAAAAACCGAAATCTGGAGATGTGAAACAAATAGGGCAAAATGTTAAAATGTGACCAAGTGTTAGGTGGGAGCATGGGTATTTGTTATACTAGCTCCACACCCTTTTGTGCGCGTCCATGTTTCTTTAAAAAAAAAAAAAATGTGTTTATAAAATACATCAAATTAGCCACCATGAAACGACATGCCCTTGGGAATACAGGAAAATAGGTAGATTCAGGATCACCCAAAGCCATCAAGAGGGAATAGCCTCAAGCTGCTATTTAGTGCAACCCTAGTGAAAAGATGAAGGTGTAACCTACTCCCGCCCACTCTCTCCTCACTGCCAAGGTCTGTTAACAGGCCAGCAGACAGCGCAGACCACAATCAGGGCAGGGGCTGAGACAGTAAGTCTGGCCATGCTTAACTAGTATCACCTGTGGTGAGAGGCATGACTCTGGCAGACACCAGGACTAAGTCCCTCGGGTGCTGCTCCTATGGGGACAACTTCCACTCCCTCTTGCCCCCCCCCCCACACACACCCCTTTCAGTTGACTCCCTTTAGCTGTCTAGGCCCCTGCCACTGGGAAGAGATGCTCTGGAAGGAACAGCCCCACTGTTCAGCATAACCGGGCATTCTGTTGGAATAGCCCCCTTCGTGTGGCTGGCTGGTGAGACTCCCTGATGCCCTGTGTGCCTATCAATCTGAAGCCCCATCAGAACCGAGGACCAAGGCCTGCCTCAAGCTCCAGACAACATCTCCACCCTGTTGTTCTAACACTACTATACAATCCAAGCCGGACGCAAGATGTTGGGAACCGTCCCTCTGAGGACTGAAGCTGCGCCCCCGTCCCCCTCCGCCCCCACATCCACCCAATCACGCAGCATACCCGGGAGTATTGTAGCTTGTCCACAATGTCATCACTGATGAGGGGAATCAATCCTGTAAGACACAGAAAGGCACGTTAAAGAAGGCTAAATAGCCAAGCCAAAACAAGAACCTAGAAGTCCTTTGGGGGTGGGGATTGGCAGAGGCCCCCTCCTCTGACACCAGGCACAGGACCCTCCCTTCAACCTTCCAAAACCAGCACCCACCAAGTCTGTGAGCGATGAACTCATCGTGAAGGACTGAGGAATTGGCATCAATTTGAACCCAGTCGATGGCTAAAAAAAGGAAGCAGACATGCAATTTAGCCATCAAATCGACCTAAAGACTTAGAGCACTGGTTCTTGACATTTAGCAATCACCCGATGCATGCTAAATTGGAGATCAATGGCCCAGAGATACTGATTCCATGGTGCTAGAATGGGGCCGAGGAATCTGCATTTTAACAAGAACCACATATACCACAACCCACCTTCCTGTCCAGGTGAATTTAATGCAGGAGGTTCCCTGCTCTACACAGAAAACCACTGACTTAGAGAATACCATGGGAGTGGGAATGTTTCTTTGAGCTGAATATTTTCCATGAAAAGCACTTAAATAGGCTACCTGTGCCAACACCAGAACACGACCTATTTGGGCACTTAAAAGTTAGAGAAAACCTCACAGAAATAACACAGACTCAATAGTCAATACCTCATTTTATGATTTAATAACCAGATCACCTGATTTAGCACTTTATTATCCTCAATCAACAAATGCTTACTGAATTTTTTTAATGGGCAAGGCACACTAAATATAAAACCCAATCCCTACCGACAATGAGCTGGTAGGAGGGTAAGAACTGTACTATCACACATGCTTGACTAAGATGCACATTTATTCTTTCATAAACAAACATCAGCACATAATCAATTAAATCCAGAAATCCAATGGCAAAGCAGTCCAACTGCCAAATGAGGGGCATGGACACCAGGAACAAAGGTCAGAAGAGGCCAGGTCCCCATCTGCTTTATCCTGCTAGGCTTCCTATTGCTTCCCCAAACCAAGCCAATGAGGACCACGACCAAAGCTTTTCCGCCTCTTTACTCCGTCTGGATACCCTTAGCCTCTCCTGTGCAGGTTAACATCCTCTGAGCCTCCCAAAAAACCAAGCCTTGCCTGCCCTCCGTGCCCTGGATGTGACCACTCCCTGCCTCTGAACTCCTTTCTCACAAAACGTTGTTGAGACTCCCCTTAAGACACTTGCCTTGTGTCATATTTGTATATGTCTTGTCTCTGCTTCAAAAAATTTATTGAAGCAGGGTATTGAGATATCTTTGTACTAGCATGGGTGCTCGATATTATTTGCAGAACTGGATTTGTGAAGAAAGTGGCATTTAGACTCAGAATGTCAGAGCTGCATCTCCAAGTGTTAATACAATTCCCTCATTTTACTCGTGAGGAAACTGAGGCATAGAGGCATGAAGTGATTAGGCAAAGGGAGGACTGGCAATCCAAGCTAAGTTGAAGTGACTGGGGTGGTGGTGGTGTATAAACAACAATGTTCTCTTGCTTACTAGTCATCTGGCCTGCTTATTTCCTTAAAAACAAGTCTGAACACTTGAAGCAGCAGCTATGACTGTGGTATTTTATACAAGTGTAGTCAATGCATCAAACACCTGGGGCAGAGTGGCTGGAACCAGGCCAGAAACAGATCTTCCCTCCCGTAAGGTTCAGCTGCACTGTGGCTAGGCTTCTGAACTACTGATCAAAGTCCACCTTGTATTGATGTCGTCTGTGGATTCCTCTCTCCCCTGCAACCTCGCTGTGAACTTCGTGAGGGCAAAACCCCTGTTCTATAACAGCTTTGCATTCCCAGTGCCTATCGCCATGCCTGGCATGTACAGGCTCCATAATTGCAGTGGAAAAGACATCTACCAGTATCGAACACTCGCTAAACGCAAGGCACTTAATATGGACTACATTGCTTAACCCAGGGTATCACCCAGATGAGCACCATGAGTGCCCACAGTTTAGTAACTTGCACAAGTTTCACGAAGACAGGAAGTGAAAACAGTACTCAAACCCAAGTCAGCACATTCCTAAACCCACGCTCCTGAGCAATGCACATACAGTGTAAGGGTGGACCTAAGTGGCCCTGTTGCCGAACCCTGCTGTGCGGCGGGCAACACTGAACCCCCCTTGTGGGTGTGGTAACAGCCCGTGGGAGCCGGGGAGGTGGCCTAGGGCACAGCGTGTGACCAAGTCTCCAGCACTGCAGTTTTCTCCGCACCCCCACCCTCGCCCCAGGACAGGAGCCCCAGGGCGTGTGTGGGGATGGTGGGACGGCCGGTGTCGCTTACCTATTATGGGAACCTCAGCAATGAAGACCCTCCGGATAGAATTGGCCACCCTGAAGGATGAAAAATCAAGCGGTATGAGGGCCCCGCAGCCCCACGTTTCCAAAGCTAAAGCTCTGGCCCAGGGGGCGGCGGCTCTGGAAGAACATCACCCCCGCCCCCCACTCCGGCCCGGCCAGGGCCTCCTGGCGCTCCCGAGCCCCCAGCCTCGTCCCTCGGCAGCCTTACGCCAGGTCCGTATTCTCAATGATGAACTTGACGTTCTCGTCAGTGAGCTCCGTGATCCGCACGGTGGGCTGGTTGGCGTACGGCATCGCGACCCTGGGCCACCGGCCTCTGCGCCCTTCCGCCGCCGCCACCGGAAGTCGCTGAGCGCGGCCCCGGCCGCTTCGCGGAGATGCCCTCGCAGCGCCACCTGCTGCTCGGAGGCCGGGACTGCCCGGGCCCGGCGTTTTCTATCCCCACCTGCTTTAAAAATGCACCAGGTTAGGCCATCTGGGGGGTAGTTTGGCAAAACGTGCATACGCCCTTGACTCGACAATAACACGCTAAGATTTCATACTGCAGAACTTTACTAATTACTACTAGTAAGAAGTTTACTACTTGCGGTTGTAAACTAAGATACATGTACAGGGACGCACACAGCAGTACAGTTTGTAATGGCAAAAGATAAACAAAACTCACTAGCCTTTGACCTGAATAAATATACACACGTACAAATACTATGAAGCTTTTAAAAGAACGGAGTACATTTGCATATCTATGGAAAAATAAGAGTATACTTTAATAATGCACGTACACTTTAGCAAAGTATACCTGAATGACAGGCATATGCCCTTTCCCTTCCGCTCTCAAGTCTGGACCACACACTTCTGAAAACTTTAGGGAAAGATACAAGGCTCTTTAACATAACGCACCATTCTGCGCACTTGCAGTGAGTGAGGGGGAGCTCTTCATCGCGGCATCCCCAGTGCCTGGCAGGGCACACCGGGCAGGGCGTATGCTCCATAGAGAATAACTGAAGTCCCTTAAAGAGCCTGGAAAGAGGTTTGAATGGACCTCAAAAAAGTGGCAGCTGCTCACACAAAGAGGCCCTAAGACAGAATTTGGCAGGAGCCACATTTAGAGGGCAGTAGAGTAACCAGAGGATGAAGAGGAGTTTGCCTTGGCAAGGAGTCACACCTCCTCCCAAGACAGAGAGGGTAACAACTACCTTGTTCCACAGCCTGTGCCATCTCAGGAAATTGGGAATTACGGTTGTCTGCCGAGTGGAGGATGGTGCTGTATAAAGGATACAGGAGACACTGCAATGAAGTCTGGAATAGCTACTGCAAAAACTTCACAGGGCATCAAGAGATACAAGGAATTAAGAGAGCTGCAGAAAGCACACAGTGGAAGGCCCACAGGAAGAAATCTGAAATTCGATTAGCTCCTGACTTGCCCTATCAGCATTCAGCTGACTTAGGGGAAAGAGCAAAGCAGAAGACAGAGTTAACCAGATGTGCAAAGGGAGACCCACCGGTGTAGAGGCTGAGGAAATTACCGAGGCTAAAGAATGTATCACTGAAATGCTGACAGACAAGAGCAGCCAAGGGAGCTAATGGTTTGGGGGAAGCCTCCTGTCACCCTATTTTACTGAGGGGAGGACTTGGGCCCTGAGAAATAGAGCTGCCATAACTGCCCGGTGGGTATTATGCGGCACCAGGGCCAGAACTCAAGTCCCCTGGCTGCTAGCCTCGAGCCTTTCCCACAGCACTGCTGTCTCCCTCTGGGGTGTCAGATACTTATCATGGTCTTTATGAAAACTAACTGCACACAAGGAAACTGCTTCAAACATATTTATTATTTTTACAAACTGTAAATATGCTAATAATCCTCCTGCAATGCATGCTGGTGTAATGTGATACCAGGCCTGGGATCACACCTCTGTCCAGCAGGCACCTGTCTCAGGTGACACAGTTTGTTTTCTGAGCATCTCAGGACCCCTGAAGAGGGAAGGGGCTGCAAGGAACACCTTGGTGAGCACACGCCTGAGCTGTGCTGGGGGTGAGCTGCCACCTTGTGGTAGCTTCGGCCCTTGACTCTGGCTTGGGAGCCCCAGGGAGCATTTCTTGGAAGGTTAAGACATCGTCAAGGTGCCCAAGAGACCATGACAGGGACGTGCTGGGTTTCCATGGCTTGAGTGCTTGGAAGAGAGCCTCATTTCTCATTCACACAGCTGCAGTGCAGAAAGGCATCGCGAGGCCTGGCCTGGTATTAGGAACTGAAGAAGTGGCCCAATCCTGGGCCAGAACCGTATGAAGTGCCCTGTGGCTTCCGGGTGGCTGTGGTAATGACTCAGGAATCCTTCAGTGTGTTCTCATTAACACTCGGTTCCATGGACGGCACCTCATGCTTTTCAGAGCCCTTTTCATCTATCCACTTATTTTCTTCCGGGCACTCTAGCTTACCCCCCTTCCTTTCACCGGCGCTGGTTTAGACCTGTTAAGTTCTTGAGCTGATACAGGGATGGAAACAGAGAGAGAGTGGTGAGGTCTTGCCCTGCCTGAGACTCCAATGGGAAAGATTAGGGTTTCAAGGTGGCAGGTGTGGCTATGATACAGAGACTTGACATACCAGGGGCCCAGGAGTCAGTGCTTTTTTTTTTTTTTTTTTTTTGAGACAGGGTTTTGCTCTGTCACCTGGGCTAGAGTGCAGTGGCATCATCATAGCTCGCTGCAACCTCAAACTCCTGGGCTCAAGTGATCCTCTTCCCTCAGCCTCCTGAGTGGCTGGGACTGCAGGTGTGAACTATCACACCTGGCCAATTTTTGTATTTTTTGTAGAGACAGGGTCTCGCTCTTGCTCAGGATTGGCTCGAACTGCCAACCTCAAGCAATCTGCCTGCCTCGGCCTCCCCAAGTGCTAGGATTACAGGCGTGAGCAACCCTGTCTGGCCCAGTGCTATTTCTTGATATAAGTAAAAAACAAAGAGTTGGGTATTTGGGATCAGGACACAGGCTGAACCAGTGTCAGCCTTATTATTAGCTTTCCAGTTTAAGGCTACGAAACGATGTGGGGTGAGTGGCACACAGTGCAAGCATCGCAGGGCTGGCGTGGGCGGGGGCTGGGCAGGGATAAGCTGGGCGGTACTCACCGTCACCGCTGCACCCATGAGTCCCTGCACCAGCGCCTCTCCAGTGGACTTCGCCTAGAACGAGTCAGAGTCGGGTTTCCTTAAGCCACAAGCTGAAAGGTGGGACAGCTAGGACGAGTCAGGAGGCCTGTGAGCCTCAAAGGTAGAGCCAAGAGGGCCATGTCTACTGGAAGGAGAGCTGGTGCAGAAAACAATCACGAATGGGCAAAGCATGGCTCCTAGGGAAGCGCTGGCACGAGAAGAACCAGCCAGGCTCCCTGGCAAGGCCCTCAGAACTGTCAGCTGAGGCCAAAAGGGAGCAAGAGAACAGCCAGGTGACCAGCTATGGCCTGAGAAGGATGAGTGTGCCTTCAGAAGAGGGTTTGCAAATGGCTAGCCCCCAGCTACCTGCTTGGCAGTGTGGCCTATGTTCATTGCATCATTCATTCGGTTTTCCAGGAAGCGCCAAGTGTCCTCGAAGTCCGGGGAGGAGTCCTGCATCATCACCAGCTCTGTTGTGTTGTAGATGCCGGCCAGCACGGCTCGGCGGGTGTACCAGTTAAACTGCAAAGAAACCCCCGGGAAGGTGGGTTACCGCTATTGCTGTGGGAAGTGTGGGGTAGTTCCCACCCCAGGCCATGGGAACTCCCGGGCTCCCTCCTGATTTCTCCTTTCCCTCACAGACACACACGGCCCTGTGGACAACATCACTGCATCAAACCTGGCTGAGCATCAGAATTTCCTAGGGGATTAAAAATGAAAGTTCCCGGGCCCAACCTCTTAAGAGTAGAGTCAATGGGTCTGAATTAAGCGCCAGGAATCAGGATGTTTAATAAGCATTCTAGGTGATTTGGCCACATCCGTCCAAGTTTTAGAACTGCTGGTATAAAGACTAAGTCTTAGGACATCTGAATCCCAGGGAAGGTCTGTGATCAGCCAGTTATGAGCAAACCCTGGAGTGCTCATCAGTGAAGGGAGGGCTGAGACAGGACCACGGACGATTGCAATACCTGGCCAAAGCTGAGAGTTCAAGTCCCTCAGCAACTTCTGACTGTTCTGGCAAACTACTCTTCAGAGGACCAACTACTCTTCAGAGGACCAGCTCAGCTGCTTGGTGTTTTATTCCTTTAATTTCTTTGCTTTCTAATTTCACTTTCCTACCATCTCTGCTGGTGGTATGTTCCCACACGAGGGGAGTTTATTAGAGCACTTTGTTATAACTCTGGTGGGTGTATCTCTGTGCCTCCTCATCCTGGATTCCACAAAGTGCCGTCACATTTTAATTTCTTTTATGGAGGTGTACTTTTTATTTCCTACCAGAAATATGACGGCATTAACAAGTCAGATTCTTTCCTGGTGCCTGTTTAAAGGGGCTTATTGATCTTCTAGCAAAGCAGGACAAGATGGGCTGGGGAAGGAAGTTTCCTTTTAAAGCAATGAGTACCTCCATGGGATTATTTTTTGAAAGAATTCCGCTGCAAAATCTACATCTTAGGAGAACAAGGGGGACATGAGAGTAAAAAGGCAGCCCAATCACAAGGCCCTCTGATGCCTTGTGTCACCACCCTAGGCTGGAAGAAATAATCACTGCCTTGTGGCTAGAATGCTGGTCCCTGAATGAAGGCAACCTAGATCCCACTTCGGCTTGTTGTAAGACCTTCCTCATACCTTAGGTGGGAATGACACTGCAGGCCCCCTGTATGGACTTGTGATCAAAGAAATTTTACAAACTTCTTGAAAGAATGCTTCGCCCAAGCCTTTTTCAGTAACCTGCAGGAAGCACTCACGTCTGTGGACTGGTCCCCAGCGTAATGCCACATGTCGTCCACCATGCTGGTGAGCAGGCTCAGGCTGGATGGGATGTTGTGGGGGAGCATGAGGACGCTGAGGGCCTGCGGGGAGAATGGCAGAGGAGTAAGTACCGCACACAGGTAACAGAGCACAGGTGGCCGGCACCTCACCTCTCCAAGAGGTGTACGAGGGGGCCTGCCCAGCTCTGGTTCTATGAGATCCTACCATCTTCACCCATTGGTGTGAGTTCCGGGCTAGTAATCCTGACTACAGCTGATGGGAGCAAGGGGCACAGCCCTGTCCAAGGCTGGCCCAGTGAGATTCTCCATCCCTAGCATTTGGAATTAAGACTGCAGAGCCAGAGGGTCTAGACTGGTTTCTCTAAGCAAGGATCAGGGAGGGCACCCCATTCTGTCACACAGAGGACGAAGCGGAGATAGGAGAGGAGTTTGGGGGCGGTTTCCAGGACCAAATTCTAGGCCATTCCTGGGCCCAGTAGCACTCCTGCTCTTGACGCGCCACTGCAACATCACGATAAATTCCTCCCCGTTCTTTTGCTTAACTCAAGATGATTTCTGTCTCCTGAAACCAAAAATCATTCCACTAATACGAGTGAAGGCACAGACCAGAAACTCCTCCATTAACAGACACCAGCTCCTCCTGGTCTAACGGGACAAGGTTAACTCTAAAATCCACTGGCTGCGGCCTTCGGGAGCTCGTCAGAGCGGTCCTGGATTGGCTGAAAGGTTTTCTCCTAGTGAAGCAGCCCAGAAGGAAACGCTGTGCTGGAGGAGGGAGGGAAGCGAGGGCCTCACACATGGACGTCCACTGCTGTCACTGCAAGGTGGAATGAGTCAGGGCCGGGGCTGTGAAAACCCAGTGTGGCAAGCATGGGCAGGGGACAGGACTGAACTCCTGGCTGTAACTCCCTTCACGCCCAGCCTGGGGTTAAGGGCACTCTAGGTGTTCGAATGTCTGCCATTGAATGGCCTAAATCGTAAGCTCGGCAGTCTTCCAGGTGGGCAAAGGACACCAGCTCTCTGAGCCCCTCTCAGATGTGCTTTGACTCTATATTTTCTTAACCCAGAGAATGGCCCACACTATGACAAGCTTTGAAACAGAGGGAAAAAAAAGCTTCAGAGAAGGGGGGAAAAAGCCCTTGGAATGAATACTCCAATCACCAAGCATCCCACTAACAATGTGACAAGAAGCCCAGTCCTCAAGATCTGAAACATGACAAAGCTGTTATTCAAGTGAAGATGGCCAATAAAATCTGACTTTCTCAGATCCTTAGGGAGGATTTCTCCTCCTTAAGACCTGGTGGCACACTCAGGCCACTAGGACCCCACCCAGGATGTGACCTAGGACCAGACCACTCACATTTCCAAGGACTGAGATGTGATGGCTCAGAGTCACCCCCTCTGGTACTGCCAAGTTTGGAACCTAGCTCTACCAAGTTGACTAAGTATTCCTGGGCTCACGGAGATGATTAATGAGCTAACTTCTGAACAGTGTACAAAGTCTTCTGAGTGAAAGGTGCTGAGAATGACAAATATTAATATTATTATTGCTTTGGGGCCTGGACATGGACTCTGTACCCGGGGCCAGTGCTGAATGTACGGGATCAGCATTCTCAGTCTGGTTTCCACTGCATCCCTCAGGAACTGGTCTGTCTTCCTCTTCCTGGAAGAGGGAAAAGAAAACAGTGTGTGTCTGGGTCACAGGTAGGGGCTCAGCACTACACCGTTCACTCAGCCCTAGGGAGGAGGTCCCCCAGCTCCTGACACTGGCCTGACTAAAGCTGTCAGACAGGCTGCTGGGTTTCAGTCCCATCATGGCAGCAGGGCTTCGCAATGCTACTCTTTTGGCTCTGCTTGGATTAGCCTCCTGGGGACAGCTGGTGGGACTTGAGTCCCCCAGTCCTTAGCTGCCACCCTGAGCAACAATGCCATAGGACTTACTCTGCCTGACCCAACTGTACCAGCTTCTGTTCCTCTTCCAGCACACGGGCGAGCCGAGCGTTGCACTGGGTCACAAAATGCAGTATCAGCTCACTGCCGTCATCCCCAAACATGCTGGCTGCTGCACTGGAGAGACCCAGAGACTACAAGGGAGACAGAAGACAGAAAAGTAGTGGGCAGGTAGTAGACCTTCGTTGCCTGTCCATCGCTAGTGCTGCTTATAGTACAACAGCGTGATTTTCAGTGGGACACCCCCACTTTTCACTCTGAGTCCGTGTGGTTTCGGCGACGCTGACCACCACCCGTCCCTCTACTCCACAAAGCCCCTTGGCACGTGTGCAAGCACGGGATCCAGGCTCAGATCACTCGAGCTCACAGGGATAGGTCAGGGATGGACATAAGACCAAACCCCACCTTAAGAGCCCACGTTAGGGCTTCTGCCAGTACTGAAGGGAAAGAGGCGCCCCCTTTCTCCTCGGGCTGCTGAGTCAGTTCCAGTCTCGCGCGGGAAGGCCCTGTCGAGAAGCAAGCTCACCGAGAAGAAAGCAAATCAGATGATGGAGACGGTTTCTGGCAGCATGGTCCGAGAATACCGTGCTGGAGCTACTTCCAGAGTTTTCTCTATTAAATGAGCTGCAACATTCCCTTTCTAGCTTAAGCCAGTTAGAGCTGCACTCTGACACTTGTAACCTGGAGTCCTAACTAATGCAGACAGGGGCTGGGGAAAAGCACTCGCAACTGCCTTCCTGACAAATTCACTTAACCTAAGTCTCTCAGAAATTGGGTGTCTCAGTTGTTTAAAACAACAACAAAATTTTTCTTAATGAGTTTCTCAGGGACTTAACAGAGCCACAAAAGCCCTTTGCTATTTCTGAATACAGCAATCCTTGTGCATGTACTGGAGGCAGAACCCTGACAGCTGCAGGCATGGGGCAGGAAAGAAACAAACAAACAAATTAAATGCCAATTCCTACTGTTGGGAGTGGGGCACTCCCTCGCTTCTGGTGGAAGTCCGGAGCCCTTACAGAGGACAACTTGAGCTATTGGTGACTGCATGCTGACGACATGCCAGGCACCTCGCTAAGCACGTTACACAAACGATCTCATTGCATCTTCACAGCGCCTCTGTCAGGTGGGCGGTATTATCACCCACACTCTACAAATGAGGCTGGGGCTCTGCACATTGGCTCTGCCAGTAGGGTCACTAAAGGGAGTCTGCAAGGCTGCAGGAGGAAGGGACTTGTTCCTTCCTCTTTACTTCCTGTCTGATGTGAGCAACATCTCAGAGATGCTCCCTCACCCCAGCAGCAGCAGTTCCCTCCTGGAGCAGTGGCTGAACCCAGTTTCAGTTTTCCCAAGCCACAGTCCTCTCCCCCAGTGCCCCAGGTCAGGTGCCAGCCCCAAGCGACCCTTCCTGCAAACTTAGAAGCATCTCCTCCTCAGAGGTCTGTGTTTCTCCTCCACAGGGATTCTCCTTCAAGCTTCTCGTTTTCATAATTCCAACTCTTCCCTTTGTTCCCTTAGCCCTGGGATGGAGCTGCTTCCTACAGCTGTCACCTCCATAATACCTGCGAGTATTCTTATCTTTATACCTGGTTAACAATTCTTTGTATTAAATTCTCTCTATTTGAATAACTGGTATGATTTCAATCTCCCAACTGAATCCTGACTGATATACTCCCTGAAAGAGCAACTTCACTTCTTGGAATTTGTTGTAAAGACATTAATCATCTTCTAGAAACTATTATAAACCTCCAACTTGTCTTCTCCAACTTTGCACCTAACACATCTAAGACCAGTCCTTCCATTTGTTCTCCACACCTCATCGTTCTTGTGGTCAAGGAACCTCATAGCTTTGATTTTGCCTGTTTCCTCTTGTATCCTCACCCGCTCTCGTTTCTGTACTCTTCCCATTGGTGTTCCATCACACACAGACTTCCACCCCGTCTCCCTGCTCGGTGCACCCAGCTCTCCTAGCCTTCCCAGCCAAACACCTCTCCACCTCCTCACCCACTACTCACCCCACTCCCCACGCTGACTTCGGACCCAGGACTCCACTCACATGGCTGCTGCTACGGTAACCAAGGTCTGCTGGCTTAATCCACACTCTCCTGCTTTGCTACCACCATCAGGATGCTCTGACCTGGATTTCTTTGACAGCTCATCTTATTCTACCCTCCCCTTAAATAACAGAGTTCCTTGAGGGTCTAGACTCCTCTCTCATATCACATTATACTCTTGCCCTGGGCAACCACACTGACTTCCATAGTTTAATTATCACACATATATGGTGATAATGCCCAGATGTATCTCTCTAGTCCAGCTTCCTCCTCCAGTTCCAGACCTACGTGCTTGAGGCCTCCCTTGGTTGACTCAGAGATCCCTCATACTCAACAAAGATCAAGGTTGTACCTGTGATCCTTCCCCAGACCTGGTCCTCTTCCAGTGGACCTAATCTTAGAAAAACGACCCCATTGTGTACCCACACATGCAAACTGTGCCCTCCCTTCCATGTGAAACCTATCCCCACACCTAACTACTTGTCTCTACTTCACTGCCATGGTTCTAGGCCAGACAACCTCCTCTCTCCTGGATGACTGGCAGCAGTCCCCAGTGATTCTCTCTCTGCTGCAATCCACTTGTCATCCAGCAGCCAAACTGAGCATTCTGAAATGCCAAATTTAATCACCTTCAGTTATTCTTGGAATAAAAGCCTAACTCGTTCACATGACCTTTAGGGGCTTGCCTGGTTTGGTCTCAACTGACCTTTCTCCAGTCTTACTCATCTCAAGTCTCTCCTCCTTCACTCTCTGCATGGTGGTTTTCTGTGGTTCTCAGCTCAAAAGCCCTTCCTGACCACCCTGTGACCCCACCCCGTATTAGATCCAGTCTCTCCATCACACAGCCCAAGATAACTTTTTCTTGAAAGCACTTATCACATTTTCTAAGTATATATTTGTATACATTTGACTCATGTCACTAGACTGGAAGCTCAACAAGGGCAGGAAGTTTGTCCATCTGATCATTGTCACGTCCCCAGGACTGGCACAGTGCCTAGGGCACACTACTTGTTCAATAAATATTTAAAGAATGAATGATTCATAGTTTTTTTTAAAATTTGAAAGAATAGGCATTAAAATGTTGACAGTAGGATCTTTGGTGTGATCATAAATGGTTTTTACATTCTTTTTTGTATCTGTTTGTAGTGTTCACGGTTTTCACAATGAGCATCGAGTGAAGTCACAGAGTACACACATTTCACTTGCATGACTTCTCTTACCAAATGTGCTCTTGGAAGAGAGTGAGAGAAGACAAAGAAATAACAGTTAAATTTCAGTAAGCAGCAAACTTGCCCATTATCCAAGAGCAGGTAAGCTTGGGATAAGAAATGTGACTGTAATTCCCTCAGTTTCTATGCTCACAGACCTCTCGTAGGATGGTATGTGGCTATGCTGGAAGATTCTGTGCAACATGGCCTAAACGTGAGTCCACTGGTTAATCTACACAGCAGTCTGTTCCAATGCAGGAGGAATGCTAGACTTACTGAGAAAAACAAGGTGTGTTGGTCTCCAAAGTGGTACCTTCTTTGGGGTTTTCAAATACCACATTTCATTAATTCTAAAATGCATGTATTTTTTCATTTAAAAAAAAATCAGTGTGAATCATAGAACTGATGATTTGTCATAGTTTAATAGGTAGAATTTTTTTCTTTTTTATTGATGCATATAAAATGGTGCTTCTTAAAACCAATGGCTTCTTAGAATCAATGAAATACAGTAATTTTGATCACAGATAATCCTTGCCTAATGGGCTGCCTTTAGAACATAAATCCCAAGAACCAATTCCATGGTTTTTTATAATTAAAAAATAAAGCCGTTTCCACCCTATTGGGGAAAACAGAAATAAAACCCAGTAAATCTCGCAGCTGTGAGGGGCTCTAAGCTGCACTAGAAAAAGGCGTGAAGCCCTCTGCTCTGCCTGGTGTGACCTCCTCCAGGCTGATCTTGGTCAGGCTGCCCCACCCTCACCTATACGCACCTGGGCTCCTTCTGCAATAGCCTCTGCCGTCCACCCATGGGCGGGCACAAACTCCAGGGCTGCCGTCAGGATGCGGTGCTGCAGCTGCTCCTCACTCTCATAGTCCTCCTCCTCCTCTCCGCCCTGGTCCGTATACCTAAGACATGGGGACAGAGCCCAGCACGCTCACTGCCTACTGTCTGGCACGCACAATGGGCCTGACCAGAAACCAGAGGCTCTGGATCTCCTCTAAGCACATCTTGAGAGGACATTTACTCCTGTGTTGGTATCAGTGTTTCAATGCCAACAGAGTAAAAGTCATCCTCCCATTCCCACAAAGCCACTGAGAGAAAGGATCCAGTGAGTTGAGATCATGTGGTATGAAGGCAGTTCTCCGGCAGCACCCTGGATTTCCCTCTTACAGCCCTTAGCACTGTACTCAGATGGTCTCTTTATCTATACTTGCACCAGACAGTAACTCTACGAGGGCAGGGGCAATGGTTATATTCTTCACAGGGCCTGGCATATAGTAGGCCCTCAAAAACTATTTGTTGAATTGAAAAGTACTTTAATTAGGAAACCGGAAAAAATGACAAGGAAGACTCTAATTTCAGATCTAGAGGAACTTTTCAGTGGCAGGATTAGGAAGGAAAAAAAAAAAAACTAATGGAAATATAAATTATTGTTACCTTTCTGGAGGGCAATTTGACCCCACATAGGTAACAAATCTTTAAATGTATCTATATTTTAATTCAGCACTCCTAAGGAAAGATTCATACACTTTATTACATTATTGTTCACAACAGTGAAGGAAATTTAAATATCCAACAATAAAAGACAGGTTAAATAAATTCGGTATGGCCATTTGCTGGAATGTTATACGACCATTAACATAATGTAAACTGTGAAAAGATTTTACAAATGTACTATTGAGTGAAAAAACAGGTTCGGGAACAGCATGTAGAACATAATCAATCATTTATTATATGCATAGATGTATATATGAAATAAGCTTAGACAAACATTCAAAAGGATATTCACAAAAATGTTAGCAATGTTATTTGTGTTTGTGATTTTGGATAAACTTTGCTTTATTTTTGTGAACGTCTCCGTATTGTTTACACGTTTTAGAATCTACAGGTACCAATTTTATAAAAACAATAGGTTCTTTTCAAAGATAGCCTTGGAAACAATGGAAGGTAGAGAGGCAGGTGGAAGGAGAGGAAGGGAAGGAGGAACAGATAGACCCAAGCATGCAAAGTGGCCAGGAACCAGTGGATTGGGGTTCTGGTGCCTACCTGGGCGGTGAATGAGAAGACTCCGGATTGGGTTTTTCTGTCCCCTGTGTCTCAGAATGCTGCTGAGAAAAAGAGGGGGGAGGCTGCTGCTTCTGCTCATCTGAAGACCTTAGCCCCACAGCTGAGGCATGGAAGGCACGTGGCACTGGGGATGGTCGGCAACGGGACACTGAAACAGAAACTGGGGTGGTCAGTCCGGGACATTCACCAAACACCCTTTGAGACCCAGAATGGTAACACAGACAGGGAGGAGGAAAAGTAGGGCAAAGACTCCTCTAGAACCACCTATCCAAGTACTGGGTTCCATACGAAAATCTCAGGCAAATTTGAAACCTTGGGGTATGATGCAATGGCAAAAGTGGTAAGCCAGGAATCAGAAGGTCTACCCAGCATCCTGGCCTGTTTCTACCATTTGTTAGCTGTGTGGCGATGGGCGAACCATTTCACCCCAATGTGCAGATTTTGAAATCTCCAAATTTAGAATAATAACCTCTACTGGCTCAATGGGAATGTTGTGAGGCCCAAACAAAAAGGGAAAGTGACTTGAAAATCTTACATATTTATATACTATAGGAAGAGCACTGGAGTAGTAATTAATTCTCAGTACTGACTCCTCCAGTGCTTATATGGTGTCTCTGGACAAGTCACTAATTTCTAGCTGCTTTCTCCTCTGAAATACTTGCAACACTCTACTTACTTTAGGAAAGATCAGTAGTGCGTTTCCTAAGCATAAAGTCATACTATGTTTTTCTTTCCCAACATTTTATTATAAAAATTTCCAAACACACAGAAAGTTGAAAGAATTATGGAATGAACACCTGTATATCCACCACTAGATTCTATACATTTATCATGCTCTTTATTCATCCATCTTGATTTTTGACCATTTGTTGCAGATCTCAGTATTCTACATCTCTAAACATTTTAGCATGTATTAATAATATATCATTAACCAGAGTTCGATGTTCACTGTTCTTTTATTGAGGTGCCATTTAGACACAATGAAATGCACAAATCTTAGTGTACCATTCTATGTTTTGACAAATGTACATATTTGCATAACCTGAACTTGGTCTAAACAGAGAACATCACCATCACCCCAGGAAGTTCCCTTATGCCCTTTCACAGTCATTCCCATCCACACTGTCCTGAATTTTTCATCCTAGATTAGGTTTTGCTTGTCTTAGTTTTGCCAGTCCTAGGATTTCCTCTAAATGAGTATTTTTTCTGTAAGGCTTAACTTAGTATATTTTTGAGACTGATCCTTATCTTTATGTAAATCAGTATATCTGACAAAGATTCTTTCCTTGACCAAACTCTAGCCAGGCTTCTGTGAGCCCCATTCTTATCTCAGCCTCAATCATGGCCTATAAAGACTTGAACACACACTCTAACATAGTGTCCCTCGAGGCCATATCCCTGAGATGACCCTAGTGCCCTTTAAACTGGCTGCCTGAGAAAACTCAAGGCTGTCAAAAAAATGTACTGTTTATTCCAGCCAACAGCTGGGGACAGAGCTTTTGTCTCCCTTTGGGAAGATAGAATCCTAACTTCAATAATTGCCAGCTAGCAGAAACAGCTTGCCTAATCTCGTTTATACTAACCCTTTGTAATCTTTTACTTTCCTGACTCTACTAATCTCCTAGTTGCCCTCATCCCTCCCCTCTCATTTTTCCTTTAAAACACCCAGTTACTTTTTCTGGACTCTTTTCCCTATTGCAATAGTTATTATGATTAAAAACTGTTGTTACCGCTTTAACTAGTGTCCAGCTTTATCTTTGACAGATCTTTTGTTTTTGTTGCTGAGCAGTATTCCATGAAGAAACACCATTTTTCTGTCGCTGGACACCAGGGCTGTTTCTGTGTTTGGCTATGAACATACCATACAAACCTTTTGGCAGACACCTGCTTTCATTTCTCGTGGGTAAATACCTAAGTGGATTCACTGGGTCAAAGGCATTACTTTTACTAAACATATTTCGTTTGGAATTTTGTATAAAAACAAAAGGACGTTCATTTAAAAAAAAAATCAACGGACTAATTCAGGGAACAATGATTTTAAAAGAAACACAGAATGGTATGTAAAAAATATCAACCTTTTAGTATATGTACACAAAAAATGGAGCAAACATCCATAACACTTTGAAAAGGAAGCAGACAGCCCCCAGAGTACGACTGTGGAAACACTGCGGTTCATGAGAAAATCTTACGTAAAATGCAGGAGAATATTTCATTAGTTACATATTTATGTTAATGTGTCAATGCATAATTCTATTTATGGAAGGCGATTTGGGTTTTCCATTTATGGTAGTGATATAAAGTTTCCTCTTTAAGTAGCTAGCTATTTTTAAGAACTCAGATGTAGAAATAAAAATATTGCGTATACGGCGGCAAAGGTGGTAAGAGAGTATCACAGGATTAGTGAACTGGCGGGAAAATGACTGATTTGGGGGAAACAATCTGTGGCTATTTCCACCTGTCCTTCGAGTGCGCTTGGCAATGGAGCTGAGAATGCGTGCGCGACTGCCAGTTCTGCGACCGACGAGCTGTGTGACCTTGGGTGGCCCAAGCCCTCTCTGAAGCTGTTAACTCCATGAAATGGGGGTGACAGGCCCTGCCCGGTGCTCTTGCCCGTCACGGCGCGAGAGTGGGGACCGAACCAGGCCGCGCGCGTAGTTCCAGCCGCTACGCCAGCGGCCCCGCGCCCATGCCCTTCACCTCACCTTGCTCGCGAGCCTCCACAACCGCCTCTTCTGTCCCGCACCCAGCCCGGGCCGGCCTCGCGCCCCCTCCGCCCCACGCCCCTCCCCGGCCGCCCCCTCACCGGGAAGGCATCGCAGCTGTAGGAGTCGCCAGCCCGCCGCCCGGCCGATCCTGCCGGACAGCGCCGCCGCCATCTTGGAAGCGGGCACGCCGCCCGCGGCGACGCGTCGGGTAGCGTCCGGACCTCGGCGAAAGGAGGGCGGAAGTGGCCGCTCAGTAGTCTCCTCCTCTCGCGAGAGGCGCGCGCGTGTGGAGAAGCCGGGAGCGAGCCCAGGCGGCAGGTGAGAGTGGTCCCAAAGATCTGAGTGCCCAACCTCCCCCAACTGCCCCTTCCCTCGTCCCCACATCCTCTCATTTCCTATTCCCACCCCTGTCCCTCGGTGGGAACGCGGCCACGGTCTCTCCGCCGAGAACCCAGACGGGCTTATTGCCCGGGAAGCGGGTATGAGGGGCCAGAGTCGGCTCCTGATGGTAGATCCCTGCCCTTTCTGGGCTGCCTCATCTCTCGCGCAGCCGGCCCCGTTCTCAGGCCGGGGGACACCGCCCCGAGGAGGAAGAGCCCTGAGCTGGGGGTCTGGGAGACTTGGGTTCTGAGACCCGGTTCTACCAGTAGCCAGCATTTGTGACCTTGGGCCTCAGTCCCCATGAAGTTTCTGTCTTTGAGGGTACCTGGCAGCGAAGCAGGAAAGCTCAGGGGTACCTGAGCCCACAGATTGTAATATTGAGCCTATGACTTGTCCGAACCCCCAAGGTATTGAGTTGGTATAATTTCCCAAACTTGCCCGTAGAAGAACCATCTAGAATGCTTGTCAATAGAACGGATACCCAGGTCTTTCTCGGATACCCAGGTCTTTCTCGTGGAGAGTTGATTCAGTGTGTTTGGGTGTGGTTCAGGAGTCTCATTTTAACCAGTCCCCCAGGTGACTTGTAGGATTTGCAAGTTTGGAAAAGGCTGATGTCGTTCATTCTGACATTACTGAGTCCCCAGGCTCTGGAAGGATCGAGGAGGTCATGGTCTGGAGTCACTAAACAGAAATATAAATGCGAAGTACTTCACTTGGGTATCATCAGGGAAGGCTTACTAGGGAGAAGTAAATGGTTTTTGGATTAGGGATAACTGATGACAGGAACATGTAATTCTGTAAATTTTGCGTGTTTGCAGTTAGACCCCCTGTTTGTATCTGTTAAAAGTTGTGTTTTGCACACCCATTGTCAACTCCAGTCTTTGCAGAACATCCTGCTCTCCCCTGCACTAGTGTGGGGGAGGACCTCCTAAGCCAAAACTCTCCCCAGATGTTAAAATTTCAGATCCACATCTGGATTTAGATAAAGTACTACTGATCTTTTCATGAGGTTTTTGTTTCAGAGTTCTGTCCACCCGTCTTTGAATGAGCCTTTCCTGTGAGCTAACACTTGGGTTTCTTTTCTGAAACCCTCACTTCCTGACGCACACCAAATTCCTGGAGACATAGTCTTTCATTTTTTTTCCTTTGAGTTTTCCTATTTCCTTGCTGATTCTCACCTTTAAAAAAAAAGTTGTGTGTGTGTGCACATGAGCTTCAGTCAGTTAATTTTAATTAAATTCTCCCTTCTGATAACTGTCAATATTCTCAGAATATTTTATGCACCTGACTTTGAACTGAAGCCCGAACTTCAGTCTTATTTTTTAATTTTGGCCCCCTTAAGAAGGACCAAATGCCTCAAGATTTGATGCTTCCTGGGTACCTTAAAAATAAATAAGTGCATCTCTAGAAGTTATTCTCCAACATCTGCTTTTACTGCCCGCCAGTAATATTTTAGAAGAGCCGTGGGCAGCAGAGTTGGGAAGTACCTAACAAACAAGCTCAGTGACCTGACACTGACTCCACCTCTTGTTTGTTGTGAAACTGGGCCCCTGAGTCACCACTTCCAAGTATGTTGGCCTAGGTGCTTGACCTTTTTTCCTTATGGGGTTTTTGTTTTTTTTTTTTTAAAAGGCAGATCCACACTGATAATGAAAAGTATCTCACTTTGGTTTTTAGATATTTAAAAGAACATTGTCTCCTGTTTTGTTTGGAAAATGCTGACTGAAGGTAGTGGCTATGCCTGTTTTTTGAGGGTTAATGTTTAATAAATGTATTTTGTAAGCTCCCTCTCCCCATAAGAAGATTAGTTTGGGGGGATATGAAATGCAAGGCATTTTACATTCTTCTAATTTACTGATACAGTCCCACTGGAGTACTGTCCAAGATGTCATAAAGTGCAGCTCTTATACTGTGTAATTCGAACAATGAAAAAGAAGCTTCCCATCGCTCCCTGGGGAGTCCTAGCAGGCCTGGCTAAGGAGGAACGGGGTTTTATAGGACTATTTGAAACAAAGGCAAGTAAACTGGCCATAGAGAAGTAAAGGCCCAGAGCTCTCTTAGGACATTATTTTAGTGAGCTCTGTGTTCCAGACCCTGCTGAGTGCCTTACATATTTTTATCTTCTCATTTACTTCTTCCAGCAGTCTTGTAAAATATGAGGTTGTTATCTCTACTTTTATTGATGAGAAAATGGACTCAAAGAGGCTAATAACTTACCCAGGTCCTGTACCCAACAGGATCCAGTGGTAGGTAGAACCCCAGTTCATCTGCATTCAAACCCTGTGCTTTGTAAAATTGCCTCCATAAATGGTGCTGAAAAGGACATCTGGCTTTTTGTTTTTCTCTAGCTATTAAGTAATCTTTTGCCCCTGGTTTCCTGCATGTGAGTACAGTGCCAGGTGGTTATGGTCAATGGTGGGCAGGGTTGTTGTCATCCCTTTCTATTGTGCCAAGGGAGCACCTGTTCCAACAGCTCTCTAGAAAGAGGTCATTTCTTTCTTATAACTTAATGACCAGTAAGCGATACCCCTATCTTCTCTGGCTGGTTCTTAAATGCGAGAGTGATCCCAAGTTGCTCGCCTTAAAGCTTTGCAAGAGCTCTTCCTGGACATCATGTGACGGTTAAAAGCTTAAGAGTTTCAGTTCTCGATTGTGTGCTCTTTAGGAATTCAAAAACCAAAACTAAATGACTAAGGAATCCTACGTGTCTGATAGCACTTGGCATCCTTTTACTGACGCTTGCAGTTGGGTCAGGGTAGTAAAGGGTGGACATTCTCCATGGAATGAGCTAGATTAAAGGCATGTTCGCGGGAAGATGCAAAGACTTTTCATAGAATAAGGAAGGATTCGCTTTGGAGTGGTGGGAGATGCAGGTGGGGCCAGATTATGGAGGACCTGGATCCAGAAGGCTAAGGAATTTTGATTTTACTCTGGAAAATAAAACCTGTAGAAAATGAGTGACAAAATTAAAGTGCTGTAGTTTTTAATAATTAAGTGTAAAGTATTTAACACCTGGGCATGTTTTTGTAGGCAAAGAGGAGAGTTATTTGGAGTGAACATTTTTAAAGGCTCAGGAGTGTAGTGACATGGCTTAAATTCAGTCCCAGAATGTCTGTGGTGGCATAACTGTCACTGAGGTGGCCACCTCTGCGGAGGTTAGAAGTGTTCAATGTAAGAGTGATCTGTGCTTGACCCCTCGACCACAGCTTCTGTCTCTGTTTCATTTATTTGAGCTATTTTCAGTCGGAAACTGGTGTCATTAATGTTTAAGAAAGGAAGGAAGAACTGAGTAGAGTGCTATCTCTTGACCTCATTTCATTGTGAGCGTATTATATACGTACCTGAGTATCGAGTGGAGGAGAAAGTTGACCCATAGAGGGAAATTTCCATAGGTTAAAAGCGTGGGCTTTACAGTCAGATGGATTTGGATTCAAATCCCAGCTTCTCCTTTATCCACATAATGCTTACTAGTTGTGTGACTTGGGTAAAGTCAATTGCCTCAGTTTCCTGACTGTAAAATGGGTATAATATTTAGTTTAAGGCTGTTCTGGGGTTCAAATGAGATAATGTATGTAAGGTGTTTTAAACAGTCTGGCTAATATTAATCGTTAAAGACATAGTAGATATTCTTGATCACTGCAGATTCAATGGAAGTGAATTTTCGTATTTTGATGAAAGGGAAAATATCAATATTCAGTTTGCAGATTTTAACTGTGTTGTTTCTTTTTAAAAAAACATTAAGCTTGTGGTTGGGTTATGTCTACCAATTTATTTACCTTCCTTGCCAAATCACACTCTTGCCTAATTGATGTCCTGTGTGTTTTATATTCTGTTCAGGCTGAGTTGTCTCAAATCAAAGAAGAAATAATCTTTCTGCTTCCAGTCTCCTTACTCTAATTCCCTTTTCTTGATTCTGCCAAGTCAGGACTCTCACCAAGGAAGCTACCTGCCTTCTTTGGGAATGTCGGGATTATGGAACCTTGAGATAATGGGTTCATTCATTTACTCAGACTCTTTGGCATCTACAGTAAGGTTTCTAATGTCGTCTCAGGATTCCCTAGTGGGAGGTTGGAAGTAGGTTGTGATTCTAATCATATTTGATGACACCCCCTGGATTAAACGATGCTTTTGTCTCTGCTTGGTCTTGATTCTCTTTTGGCCAATAATTGTTTTGGGGTCCATCGGCACTGCAGGAATGGCAGATTTTGGGATCTCAGCTGGCCAGTTCGTGGCAGTGGTCTGGGATACGTCTTCCCCAGTGGAGGCGCTGAAAGATCTGGTGGAGAAGCTGCGAGTGTTAACTGGCAATGAGGGCCGAGTGTCTGTGGAAAACATCAACCAGCTGTTGCAGTGTAAGTACCTACCCATGTCGTCTTTATGCGGCCAGAGGGCTGTTGGTGGGAGTGCCGCGTTTCTGTGGTTCCTTGACATCTGAGCTTTTGTTTTGGGTGGCACATGATAGTAGTGGCTGGTCATCCCCTTGTTTTTCAGCTGAGATATAACTTAGAAGTACAGTTGATGATTTCTGTAAGTGCGTTCTTGTTTCTTAGTAGCTATTCCACCGTTTTTTAAAAGATTACTCCTCATCCAGCTTCTTGGGTGAACACCTACCAGTGTTCGTTCTCCCAGCGCGAGGCCCGTAGTGTCTGTGGGGGCTTGGAAGGGATTGGGAGGTTGTCTGCGTTCGGGTCATTGCTCATTAGAGTCTTCCTCCTTTTCAGCTGCCCATAAAGAATCTAGCTTTGACATTATCTTGTCGGGTATAGTCCCAGGAAGCAGCACTCTGCACAGTGCTGAGATTTTGGCTGAGATGGCCCGTATCCTTCGACCTGGTGGGTGTCTGTTTCTGAAGGAGCCAGTAGAGACAGCCCCAGGTAAGGAAACCTTCACTTGAAAGACAAGTTCGACAGGGTTGAGTCTTTGGGATATGTGTGCTGCATCTCCCTGAGCAGGAGATATCATTTGGAGATATTTGGAGACATATATATTCCTATAGCAGAACCTTCTCCTTAGAGGATAAATGATTGTTAAAATCTGAAGCAACAAATTTTTGCTTTGTGATCTTTGGCTGACCCATTACGTAATACAATAGAGGAAACTGCCATCTAAAAATGGTTACTTAAGCAGGTGAGTGGTTAAACTTTGGTATGTCCATAACATGGAAAATGATGCAACAATAAAAAGAGACAAGCTAGTTATCTGTGCATCAACCTGGGTGGATCTCAAGGAAAGTATGTCGAGTGCAAAAAGCCAATCTCAAAAGGTGGGACAACGTCCTGACAGACCTATCACAAGTTGAAAGTACTGTAAATTGAAAATGCATTTAATACACTTAACCTACCAAAAATCCTAGCTTAGGCCGGCCTACCTTAAACATGCTCAGAACGCTTACATCAGCCTACAGCTGGGCAAAATCATGTAACACAAAGCCTATTTTATAATAAAGTGTTGAATATCTCATGTGATTTATTGAGTACTCTGCTGAAGGGCAGTCTCCACTGAATCATACTGCTTTAGAACATCGTAAGTCAGGGACTGTCTGTACATCAAACAGAATAGGCTATTATTGTTTGAATGCCTGCTGACCCACATAGGATTGGGTCTTTATTATTTTTCCTGCTTTGACCTATAAAGCTATTCATTGGGATTTTCCTCTTGCAGTTAACAATAGCAAAGTGAAGACAGCATCTAAACTGTGTTCAGCCCTGACTCTTTCTGGTCTCGTGGAAGTAAAAGAGGTATGTTTGTAGACCGCATTCTTTCCTATGAATTTAAACCTTGGGTGACCAAAGCCTGAGTCTCCTTGTCAGAATATCCTGGGGAAATAACAGCCCTGTAGGTGAGGCGATCAGTATCGCTTAGAACCAGAAAACAAGTTGAGAAATGCTGTGCATGTGAGATGCGTGATGCCTTAAGGGACACGACCACTGGCAATAAGTCTCCTTTGAAGAGACTTGGCTTGGGCCCATGCGCGTTGGGGCTTGTTCTGGTCTCCTCAGTACTGGTATTGCGGTGGTGACAGCTGAGACTGGGAGAGCAGCACCTTGCTGCTTCCAACACCGGTCCCTCGATGGGTCCAAATCCTAGGCCCGAGTGATATGCTGTCACCTTGATCAGCCTCACCTTTTTGGTGGGAGACTGGAGTAGGTGGGGGGAAAATCCTATTTTGGATAATTTTATTGGATGTGGGAGAGATAAGTGTTACACCCCGACAGCCTACGCCACTTACCTGTTACATGATCTTGGGCCTTAGATTCGGTATGCTGACCCTTCCTTATTTTTCCTGTCAGTTTAAGGTTTTCTGTGTTTAATTCTAAAATAAGGAATGATTATAAAAATTCCATTTATCCTGCCTTGTCGCGTGTGGAAAAAGAAGAAAAAAATTCAATTTATATTGAAGGATATAGAGTATAAAGTGACGTCCCAGTGTTTGCTCACGCTTCCCTCCCCAGAGGAAGCCACCAGTGCATTTTTGTATGTCCGTTCAGACCTTTTCCTGTATATTTACAAGCATGTATATGCACATACTTCTTTTTTTAATATAAATGAGATCATATGTATACACCGTTCAGTCACCAGCTTTTTTCTCACCCTTAAGTATTATAGACACGATTCCCCCTCAGTATATTTCCCTTCATTCTTTTTAATGACATAACAGTATTCCATGAAATAGATGAACTATGACTTATTAACTATTCTATGATTACTGGATGTAGAGGTGGCACCCTGACCCTTTTTTTCTGCCTTTACTATCTGCTACTTTGTCCCAAGAAGCATAGAAAGGATTTCCCTCTCCCTTTCTCTTTTACCATTCATGTGTAAATTTCTATTATCTTCACTGTTGGGCCTGCTTTCCTATTGTACAACAAGACCGTGTCTGACTCATGTTCATAATTATAATCATTACAGCCCCACCGTGATGCATAGGGCCTTGTCTCTAATATTCGATAAGTACTTTAAAACTTTCCAAAGGGTAGGATCAGAGTGAGCATGCAGACAAAAGCATTCTGATCACTGAGAAACTGAATCTGAGGCATGAAGTGATGTCTGTTACCTTCTGCTGTTATATACTTACTACATAGAAATGAATGTGTAACTCCTATGTGGGAAGTCATAGTAAAACATTTTGTAGAAGGAGGATGGACTAATCCTTTTGATGTCTTGAATTCCAGCTACAGCGGGAGCCGTTAAGCCCTGAGGAGATACAGTCTGTCCGAGACCACCTGGGACATGAAAGTGACAGCCTGCTGTCTGTTCAGATCACAGGCAAAAAACCCAACTTTGAAGTGGGTTCTTCCAGTCAGCTTAAGCTTTCCATCACCAAGAAGTTGTCTCCTTCAGGTAAGGCTGGCCTGGGGACAGCCTTCTGTTTGAATGGGTCTGGAGGAACGTATTAGAAATTGAGCCAGCAGTAAATGAGATGGTGGTATTTTTAGAGGATTAGTCCTTCTTTGCTTTCTGTCATCTCCAAATGGAAGAACGCTTAATGTACTATTATCGTGGGCATATTAGGATCCCAAACTGAATTAGTAGATATTATCTAGTTCTGCTCCTTCTGCACTAGAGGCCACTGAAGTCTCCTGATTCTAGAGGCCTGAGTCACGTGATTTAGTTAATGAAGTCCATCCAGGCCCCAGAATTGCAACATTTATCCTCAGAAGGCCTCGCGGTAGTGGTGATGGTGCGTGCGAGTGCCCTGTTCCTGTTCTCGTGCTCTTTTCCCCATGCCAGTAAAATCAGCTTCTCTGACTTTGAGGAACCTGAGACATTTATAAAACTTTATTGATTCTGCCAGAAGGTCGTGCACGTGCATGCGCGTGCACACACGTTGCCACCACTCTCATCCTTCCTGCCACTCTTTCTTAATGTCTGGATTGTCCCAGCTGTGGGGTATGCCAGAATTTACAGATATTTACTGGTGCATTCACACTGCACTGTTTTGATTGTCTAACCTAAATCTTAACTCCTTTGGGAGCTAATTTTTGGATTCATGGTTCCAGAATGGGTAGGAGGAGTTTAGATGAGCAGTTGGCCCTGTGGCAGGTCTGAGCATCCGGGTGTGACGGTGGTCACTAGGGAATGCTCTCACCCCAAAGGCCTTCGAGGATTTGCCCACATCAAATCCCTGGTCTCAGCTCTGTCACGCCTGTGCTTGCGTTCTCCTGAGCTAGACAGAATCAGGAGGTGTGAGGTTTGTGTCTGCCACCAATGTGTTACCTTGCCACCAGCAACTGCAGGGCCTATTTTCTTATATGTAATGGGTTTGCGTGAGGCTCAAGCTTAGCTATTAATATTTGTAAAGTCTTTGACACATTTCTCATTAGTCTTCAAAACACCTGCAATAAGTGTAGGGCATGCTCTTTAGCCCCATCTTATAGGGGTGGAAACTAAGATAACAGGAGAAAGCACTAGAAAGATTTTGTGGCCTTGTATAACTGACCTAAGTCTCTAAACTTGTGTCCTCAGCTGTAAAATTAGGATGACAAATAAATACTTACCTCATAAGGTTGTTAGCAGAATTAAATTAGATAATGTATGTAAAGTGCTTAATACAGTGTATGGTACAAAGCAAGTGCTTGACAAATGGTGATTTCTACACCTATCAGAAAGTGGTTGGTCCAAGGTCAGGTCTTTTATAAGTGGCAGAGCTGGGCCTCGATCCCAAGTCTTCTGACGCCCAGACCAGTGTGTTCTCTACATGGTAGGAAGCTCTTGTGGATGTTTGCAGTTTGTTTTTGACCATTTTTCTGGAGCTCTTTCTCTTTTATTGTTGGACTCAGTGAAGCCTGCTGTGGACCCTGCCACTGCCAAGCTCTGGACCCTCTCCGCCAATGACATGGAGGATGACAGCATGGTGAGCCGACATTGCCCCCTGATTACTTTCTTCCAGGCCCCACTCTGGGTGTGAGCAGGCACAGTTTCTTTTTGGACTTCTAGGTGTAAACATTTAAAACCCAGCATTGTGGCCATGCCTGTCACTAAAATCTTTGATTTAGAAGGAAACTCCATGTTGGTGGCATCTTACGTTTCTGTCTTAGCATCTCTTTTCCCCACAGATTTTCCTTGTTCTCACTGCATGTGATATACTAAAGACTCCCGTGGGCATGTGTATACCTGAAAAGAGTTTGGCAGCTAAAATGTTTTTATTGGCCCCTTTGTCTGGGCAAGTCCTGAATGCTCACTGTCTTAAAAAGAGATGGTGTTTTATATCTTGGATCAGCTCTGTCTGTAATAAAGTTCTTCATTTCTACGTCTCTGCGATGGAAATTAGAGTGGAGAGCAAAACAGGTCAGGTTCATGCTCTCACAGAGTTATAGACAGATTGTCTACACGCTTACAAAGAATTATACAAATGTATGTATAATTATTTGCCTTTTTCTCTGTAATTATATAGAAAATATTTTATTCCCTTTTTCACATGACTCTCTCCATATATTCAAATAAATATAACATTTCTCTGTTCTGCCGGCTCTCTCCCTCCCCACGAACACACACGCACACACGCGCACACACACACACACTCACACTCACACACACACACACGTATATGTTCTCTGCACATCGCTGGCCAGCCTTACAGCTATTTCTCATGTAAATTTGTTCCCAATTCCTTCCCATGCTGATGCCTCTTCTATGGACATAGTTCAGCTCCCCGTTGGCCTCTCAAACATGTGGTCAGGTTGAGCATGATGACCATCCTAAGTAGGACAGGGTGGGCACTTTCTTTACCGTGGACTGTGTCAGTTCTTGAACCTGTGGTCACTTTAGCTTCCCATTGGCGGAGACCACGGCTGTGCACTAACTGCTCTGAACACTCTCCAGGATCTCATTGACTCAGACGAGCTGCTGGATCCAGAAGATTTGAAGAAGCCGGATCCGGCTTCCCTGCGGGCTCCTTCGTGCAGGGAGGGGAAGAAGAGGAAGGCCTGCAAGAACTGGTAAGTCTGCTGTGCCACTTCCAGTGGCTTCTCATACTCAAATGTTAACTAAAAAAAAAAATTAATAAAGTTTTGGAAAAAGGAGGGCTTTATTTCTCATAAAGAGTGGTGTCCTGTAGGGCGGCCAGTCCAACAGGTTGGGAAGCAGAGCCCCGGTCAGAAGTCAGGCACGTGAGCTTCAGAGAGGAGAGAAAAGGGAACAGGATTTTATATTGAGCGAGGTGGTCAAATATACGTATTCAACAAACTATAGAAAGAATCATGAATATTCATGAAGGGAAATCATATGTGTGTAATTGTGATTTATCTCTCCCGTCCTGTCATGGCTGGGAGCTCAGTTTTAAGGTGTTTCTGGGGTCCCATTGGCCAAGAGGGGTCCATTCAGTTAGCAGAGGGCTTAGGATTTTTTTAGTTCACACAAGTAATTGCAATGCTTTACTGTTTTTAAGACATGTTTTATTATGAAATGTATCATACATATAGAGGAGTGTATTAAACAGAACGATACAATGAACACCCACATGCCGATCGCCCAGGTTAAGAAATAGAATATTATTAGGACCTTAGAAGTGGCCTGTACGTGCTTCCTCAGCCACGTCTCACTCCCTCCCCCTTGACAAGAGGTTACTGTTCTCCTAAGTGTGTGTTGATCACTCCAGGTTACCCCCTCTGTGTGAATCCCCAAACAAGGTATGAATTGGTTGTGAAGAACTGAGTAGTAAGCTCAAACCGACTAGGTAAGAAAGTCAGTATGCTCATGTTGTAGAGGCTCCTGGAGAAAGATAAGCCAAACAGGATCTTTGGGTCCTGATTTGGTCTCAGCTTCTTTGAGAATCTACAAGAGCCCCTTCCCGGGCAGTCAGAAGGCAGTCGTGAGTGAGTGAGCTGTAGGAAATGAAGGACGCACTGCAGTGAGCACATCTGGCAGGGTGGTAGCCAGGCAGTGGCTGGGTGGGCGGCAGGAATGTGGTGGGAGGGAGGGAGGGGGCTGCTCTGTGTCCTGCTCTCAGCTCACCATCGCCAAAGCCCTACTCTCTGGGGTAGGTCAAAGCAGAACGCTTCTGTGGGGCAAAGTGAGTGTCCATGTGGGAGTGTGGAGGGGAAAGGTGAACATTATCAGCATGCGATGAGCCACACCTGGGCCAGCTTGCCTGCCCCCAGGGTAAAGCAGTGGCATGATGGCAGCCTTCAACGTGTCTGTGCCGTGGGACTCTATCTGCAGCCAAGCTGACATCTGGGGGTCTCCCTTCACCACCCCCTGAGGGTTCCCGCCCCTTCCGCCTTGTGTTGGCTTTTCTGTTTCCTGTAGCCCATGTTGTTGTCTTTCATGATTTTCTCTTTTGTGTTGGTGGAGCAAATTGTCCAGTGGTTTTTTTTAGAAAGGCTACCTAAGGCGCTAAGTTTAGTTTTTCGTTTTTTATAGACTTTGTGTATGTGAAAATGCCTTTTCTTGGGTACAGCAATTGGTTGGAAATAATTTTCTTGC
>RJWJ010011139.1:0-45143 GCA_004363605.1 Indri indri
AGGAGGAGAGGAGGAGGAGGAGAGGAGGAGAGGAAAGTTCACATTATTAAAATACCAGAAAGGTCAAAGCAAAAGGAGACCAACAGAGAAATCCTTTATCCCAAATCCAGGCTCAAGGAGCCAGGTTCCCTTCCATTCTTGAATTCATGCGCTATGTGTGACTATGAGTGGCAGAGTACTACTGGTGGATTTTTGTTTGCAGAAGGCTTCCCCACAGAGAGGGCTGTCTGTGTCTGGACATCCAATGGTGGCCCCCAAAGCCTCTCCTGTATCTTAGGAGAAGAGTGCAAGTGTGTAGGAATTAGATACATAAGCACTTAGGGTTTTATGAGGCTGAGCATATTGGATTTAAGGTTTACAGACTCTGGATAAGCACTTCCTAAAGTCAAACTAGCCCTCCTGTCTGATATTTCCAGCCTTGGAATTATTTTCCTCATCTGTAAAATGGTACTTCAGAGATTTCTCTGAAGATTAAATGAAATAATGTATTTATAATGCTTATCACAATATCTGGCATGTAGTTAGCACTCAATAAGTGTTAGCTGCTATCATTGTTTTACATTCTCCCCTACCAAGTTGTGAACCCCTTAAGGGTGGGGACTGTATGGTTCTTTATATGGCCAACAATTGCACAGTGTCTTGCAAAGAGCGAGCACCAGGTAGGCATGTGTTGGGGAGTGCATGGATGGATGGATAGATGGAAAAGTAAGCAGCTAGATATATGGGTCAGCGGGTGGATAAAGGAATGGAAGAATTCAAGTATGGATCCTCAGGCAATAATGATTGAAAGAAACCATGGAGAAGATGAGAATCAAGCTAATCTATCAAGGATAAATAATGTGACAATTTTATGGTTTAATCCTTGCATAATACTTTCTTCTTTTTCTTATTTCCATAGATGAATTACAGAACACCAGCCTTGGAAACCATACCAAGTCACAAGGTACAGCTGCTCATCACAACACTAAGCACACGGTAGATGACTAGTACTAACTCATTTAAAAGTATCAGGCTTTTTACCTTTTCTCATTGGGAAAATAATGTTAATGGGACTTACTACAAATTGTAATCCATAATATTCTTTGAGGTAAGAAACACATCAAAGCAAGTGGCTGGGAAGGCAAGAGTAAAAGCAGTATTTTTATTCTGCCCTCAGATCGCCTGGTTTCAGAGAGCAGTGTGATTGCTGATGCGGCTTCATTTAAAATGTAATAATTGGGCCCGTAAAATTTGAAAAGTACATTTTCATTTGCTCCGTTCCATGCAGACTCTGAAAAGAGAGAAGAGAGGGAGAGCATATAGAAACAGAGAGAGAGCACAGGAATAGAAATGAAGGAGCTGGTACCAAAAGGCCTGTAAATCAAGGCGCACCAGGCACAGGACATGAAAAGGAGCCTGGCAGAATTAAAATAATCAGGAACTAAGAGGAAAAACTAAGAGTTCAGAAAAAGCACAGAGGATTCCATTAATAATCATTGCAGAAGGCAGTGGAGGGTGGACAGCCCTTGCAAGGGAAATAACAGGAGGGAGTAAAAATAAAGTGAACAGCTGCACATTCCTCTCTCAAACCCCAGCAGTTACCACACCGCAAGCCCTTGACCTTGCCCATGGAAAGGGCTCCTGTAGGCACAAGTGCAAGGCTGGCCAGCCCTCGGAGGAGGGAGCTTAGCCCAGGAAATTTGAAAGTAAGCTGATCCACCTAGATCAGGGACATCACCAACATGCCGCAGCCACCCTGTACATAGATGTAGGTGGCAGCCTACATCAAGTGATTTTGATGGTCCTGGCCCTGTACCCCAAAGAAATAATTCCCTAAGTTGCTGCTTGACATCTGCAATTCTGCAATTTCAGATGTATTTATTTCACCCAGTTTCTTGTTCTCTATTAAAATGAAGATCCCCTCTCAAATACACATGAAATATTCCCAGCCATGCACTGTCATTGTGACTAAGTATAGCAAAACATTTCCTGTAGGTACTTTATTAATAAGACAGGTAAAGAGATTCTGAGCTCCAAGATGCATGGAAAAGGGTCCGAGAGGCAAAGGAGAGGGCCTGAGGTACCAAAACCTGCCAGGATCCTTTGCCATTCTTCACGGCCACCATCGGATGCCGGGGTCTAGTCTATAACAGAGGTCAACAAATGTTGACCCCAGCAGGTGTTGCCGCCTGCTGCGAAAATCGTGCCAATTTGTCCTTACCAAAAAAGAAAAACAATCCTAAATATGTCTCTATGTTGGAAATTTGGTAGCTGAATTTCCCTGAGCTCATCTTCCAAAAATAATTATGTATCAAGAATGACAAACTATTGATAATTATTAGGACTGAGTACAGAGTAATGGGTACCTTGAGGATCCTAATATTCTCCCACACTTGTATATTTCTTTAAATCTTCCAATAGAAAGTGAAACAATAATCATTTATAAAAGAATATGATTCCACTGAATTAATTCCCCTGAATTAAAATGAATGATTAAAGAATAAACAATTCAATCCCCTAGATATTTTTCCCACCCCACCCCCAACACAAAATGCATGGCTGGTTGGAAATACTCAGTTGCTCCCACTTGTGGGAGGAGGAAACCTACCGCTACTGGTCTAAATTTTGTTTTTCATGTCCTAGTCTTGATGGCAGGTGCACTGCCTGAATTTGCATCCCCTCTCAACTAGGGCTGTCACCTTTTTTCCAAATCTTTCCCAGACTTTGCCATTCCTATCCCTCGGATCTTCCCTTTTAGCCTCTGATGCTAAATCCTGCATGGTTCCTCCACCCCAGCCTTCAGCCTTTGCCACCAGCAAAGACAACCACTATTAAGATGTTAGAAATCTTTCTTCTGTCTCGCAGCTTCGCTAATTCTCAACGGCCTCACTCTCCTGCTGAAGGAGGCTCCTCCTTTGTCTTTCCTGGACAGCTGATTTGTTCATCCTTTTCCATTCAGTATGCACTCAGCTGGCTCAATCTTTATCACAGGAGAGCTGGCATTAATTAACCCTGTGGAGTCTTTGCCTTGTTAGAAGCAAGAGAAAAAAAAGGCAGCAGCCCTAATGTGTCCTGTTGAGAGTGAGAGAGAGGAAAAAAAGAAAAACCTTTCTGCTGATTTCTAAAAGATGTGACTCATCATCAAACCACATCAAACAGGATTTCTGAATTAGCACTCATTACTTCTTGGGGCATCCAAGGCAAACATATTCACAAAATCCACACTCAGTGACAGCCAAAATAGCCTTTCATTGGGAAAATGTTATTTCTGTATCTCTTTTAGAATCTTCCACAGAGAATGACTGATTTGGGTTAAACATAAAAGTCAAACTAAAAAATAAAGACCAAGGGCAAAATCTCAATGTGTGATCAGGAAGGCTGACTAGCCCTCCATGAGCAGGTGCTAGTCACAAAGGCCTGGCCCAAAGAGCCAGGGTCAAGGCTGAACCATCTAAAATTTCTGCAACATCAATGCTTGCGTTCACTCCTGTGGGTCTGGGAGCAAGAGGAGCTGCAAACTAAGTGAAAGAAGCCAATTTTATACTCTATCAGTGCTCAGAAAAAAAAATAAAACACCTTGAAAGCAGCTGGCAGGATAGATTGCCAGAGATACTCTACAAAGGAGGATCAAAATCCCAAATGTCTCTTAAAGGGAAGAAATAAAATCAACCCTTTTCCATTTTTACTTTCTCTGTGAATTCTTCTTTTAAATCTTTCACTCCACATTATGTCTGTGAAACTGATTCACGTGATTGCATGTATACTAGTTCATTTTCTCATTGCTCTCTACTATTATAACAGTGTGAATATGCTGTGTATTATCTATTCCGTTTCTGCACATTTAGTAACTATGAATAAGGCTACCATGAACATTCTTGCATGTGTCCGATGGAGCCTGTACATACCCATTTCTGTGGACCATACACCTAGGAGGAGGTCCACAGTCACACGAGTATGTACATGACGTTCCCCTGCAGCAGACAGACGCTGCTTTTAATAATCTATCGTTGTAGAAGACCCTTTGAACAGGGTTTGTCCTGCACAATTCCTTCCCTCCTAGCTTTGAACACCTTCACTTTCCCTATGGACCCCTCTTCCTCCAAGACTCTTACCTTGATTTCCTCTTTCCCTTTCTATACTGTGCTCTTCGTGACTTCACTTATTCCTACACATTTAACTATCCTTATATTTGTTTAGCCACATCCTGACTTCACTTCAAAGCATCAGTCATATTCTTCCATCTTCCAGCTTGACATTTACAACTGGATGTTCTTTAAGTGATTGAACCGTGATGAACCAAATGTGCCTTTGTCTCCTTCCACCCTCGTCATTTCTCCCTTAGCCCCACGTGGTTTTATTCTGCATCTCCCGGCCATCTGGGCTGGTAACCTTGGCAGCCCAATGCCTAAGAGAAATTTAAATCCTACCAGTGACATTCTTACAACAGACCTCAGAGGGGAATGAACAGTTCCAACGAAACAGTTCCAACTGTTAGTTTATGTGTCTTCAATATTTGAAATGGCTACCAAACTAAGAAATAGCAGAAAATTATTTTTATGTTTCTTATCTCCCAAATCACAAGAACAGACCATTTCATGCACCAGGAACTAACCCATTATCTTCAAATTTCACTTCGAAAAGAAGCATTTTCTCTTTTAAAAAGAGATGTTTGAAAAGGGAAAATGCAGTTTATAGAACATTTAAGAGCATGGCTTTGGACCAAATAGAACTAGGGTTCAAGTTCACTCTCTGCCACCTCCTAGCTGTGTGACTTTGGGTAACTCACTTCCTTCTCTGAGCCTTGGTTTCCTCATCTATAAAACAAGGATAACCATTGGTACCTTGCCAGTTTGTTGTGAAAATTAAACGAGATCAAGAGACTTAGTACAGCACCTGACACATCTATACTCATTAAGTGTGGCTGGTTCAGCTGCTGTTGCCAATTCTCTAAGTGGGAAAACTAGATAAATTGCAACTCTTTCAGTGTCCCAGAGAGGTTGCCACTGGACAAGCAGCAATTTCAAAGTTCTAATTTCTTTTACTTTGCTCTCTGAACAGCTCAGAAGGGATGGATAGGCGGTGAAAAATGTTCTCAGGCTGGTCAATTTGAGGTATTTCATTTCACGAATCTGTCTGAAAACTGCCAGCTCATTTCATTGATCAATGGCCATCCAGTGTTGGAGTTTAAGTTATTACCATCCTAAACTAAAGCTGAATGAGATCCTTAGGAGCAAGAAGCTCCGAAAGGCACTCAGGCTCCTTCAGAGACATGGCTGGGTGCCACAATCAAGCTTCAGTCCATTTTACACGCAATTTGCATGTGTATACAGACTCCTTTCTCTTGTGCTGGAATTTTCTCCACCAGCTTGTGGATAGATTTTTGCAGCTGCCTCAGATGATACTTTCTAGCTTTCTGTGCATGCTTTTGTAGGTATCTTGTCTCAGCATCAAAGCACCCTGGCTTTTAAAGTATAAGGAGATCTAAGCAGACACTATGTCAATCAATTGACCAATTAAACATACATCAGGTACCTGCTATGTACAGTACTAGGACTCTCAACACAGTAAAATACAAAGAAGAAAGTGCATTCTCTGCTCTTAAAGATTTTAGGTAACTAACAATACAGATGAATGGGTGCTAAGGAGGTAGATCAAATAGTTGTGTCAAGAAATTAGTAGGAGAAATTCACTTCTGAGTTCACCGGTCCCAGAAAGAATGTTAACCAATCCCCACACCCCATCCCTGTGACAGTACTAAGGGCAGAACCCCGCACATAGTGAGTGCCTCATAGATGTTGATAAATAAATGCTAAGACATGTATTACACGTAAGACATGTTCTTGAGTTGCCATTATTTCAGCAAATCTCCTCCTTGCAAGCAGTTTAGATGCTGATTCCTCACAAACTAATGTGATTTAGCACTTAAAATGGTAGATATCATTGGTTTGGAGGACGGTAGGGGTCACACAGATGAAGGTTAGGCTCCCAGCTTTACCTTCTACTAGTCATACATCCTGAGCTTAAAATAGCTTAACCTTTCTGAGCCTCGGTGCCTGTATCTGAAAAACCAGAGTAAGGTCATCTCTCTTGCAAGATTTTCATCAGGATTAGAAATAGCACCAACAAAGCATATAGTGGTACATAAAAGTGCTAAATAAACTATGCATTCCCATGACTGTGTTGAACAAAAATAGTCCAATTCACTCTCCTCCTCAGCTCCCTTCCACGGTGGATGCCGTTCCCAACTATGCTGTATGGGATGCTGAGCTCAAAAGACACCCACGATTGTAAACAAAGCTCAAAATTCTGCTTGTCTCTGTTTCATCTCACCTTCTTAAGAGGAAAAAGATAAAACACAGTAATGGGCATTAAGAAACTAGGAGAGTGGTAGGAGGATCACTTGAGCCAGGAGTTTGAGGTTGCAGTGAGCTATATGATTGGGTCTCTGCACTCCAGCCTGGGCGACAGAGTAAGCCTCTGTCTCTAAAAGAGTAAAAATAGAGAAATTAGGAGAAACTGAACAAACTAAAACTTTCCCCCTGGATGCCCATAAACCCCTGTTCTCTTAAAAACTTCCCTGACAAAGTTTGCACCTACACTCAGCCTTGAGTTAGACTGACCCACCTCTGACCTGGGGCTATCCACATGGTCTCTTTGCAAATGATTCTCTATAAAACAGAAATTATCTTTAAGAGATTCTATTTTCCCATTGGTACTTGTTCACCAAGACTGGTTGCACCAAAAATCAATAGAATCCATAGATTCTACCATCAGGAGAGTGGAAGGAATCAAGTCTCTTCCACTCATTTACATCAAGTCACCTTCATGCCAGGATTGTTCATCTCTGTGATTTTCCTGGTTCCAACAGATTTTGCGGGGGTTGAAGTGATAGGAGAAATAAGCCTGTTACACCATGAGTCACACAGACAGTACTGGTAGCAGGAGAAGTGTGGAGGCACACGCTAAAATAAGTGTTTCTTTCTCTCATTCATTTAACCAGCTCTCCGGATTACCATTTCCAGGCCAGGCAAATACCAGGTCCAGTGACAGAGAGTCCCATTTTCTGGAAATGGAACTTGGGCAAAGTTCTGGGAGGCCCATGGAAAGTAAGGCCAACACAGTGTGGCCAAGGTTCTGATGAACCATAAAGGAGTGGAAACGGCACTCACCTCTGATTCATGCAGAAACGATTTACTCTCTGTCCTCCTAACCATTAATGGTCTGAAAATGTGGTTCAATGGCCTCCAGAGCCACCCCACTCCCACGGCACACCCAGCCCCCCGTGCGGAGCTGACGTGGAAATCAGATCAAAAGTGAACCTGAGCTAGTGGCACTCTACCCTAACTGTTGACAGATGGAGAATGGAAGCCACATAAATGCTCTCTCTTGTGTCAGCACTATAAAAACGTCGGACTGACCCATGAAAGATGGAGATGGGAGCTTGGGCAGCCATTAGGGGCCGTGCCTTCCTCTGAGCAATAACTCACTCCCATGGTATTATGAAAATAGTTTTATTGCAGTGGATTACTTTTCCCCCCCTTCTGCAAAAATTACTGCTTATCAGCCTCACAGAAATCAAGCTAAAAACTCCCCACCTTTTCTCTCTTCTAATACAATCCATCCCTCTGGCCAGGAACTTAATAAAATGGAACATTTCATTATTCCGGTTTGCATACCTCTTTTGACGCTGAAACTGTCATCTCAAGTGAGCACTCTGAAATGGCCGGTGTTAGGGTAATTCGATTGCCTCTTGTGTTTGCTCAGACACATCTGAATCTTGAGGAGCCGCGTCCAGACCTCTCGCTGGACCAGACTGGGAGTTGCAAGGGGAAGGAAATCACTCAAAAGCAGCATTTTCCGATTCCTTTAAAATAGTCTGGATTCAGCTTTTTCATGAGCTATTAACTGCCTGTCATATTCCTTAAGAGGGGAAAACAAAACCAGGTGTACTGAGAACTCATACATTCACAAATAGCTCAGCACAGTAAGGCCTCTTCGTTTCCCTAAGGCCCATGTGGGATTCCCATCAGTGAGCCTGCACAGTAGGAACTGCCAGATTGAGACTATTGTCTCCCACAGTGGAAGCTTCCAGAACCTTCTGCTGTCTTCAGACAACTGGGCCTGTTGTGGATTAACGTATCCATTCGGAATCCTCGAGGTCAATACTCACGTATGGAGTGTGAAGCCTTCGTAGATATGCAGAATCTCAGGCCCCATCCCAGACATACTGATTCAGAATCTGCATTTCCACCAGGTCTCCAGGTCATTCATAAACATAACAAAGTTTGAGAAGCACTGGTTTCTACCACAGAAGCAATATTCATTGACCTCCTGGCTGCCCAGTTTATTTGGCTAGTTGCCAGTCAGTATTCTCTGGGTAAATCACCATGGTACATGCTGCTGCAGACATAACAACCAATTAGATGTGGTCCCTACCTTTGGAGAGTTCAGCATCTAGGAGGACTACAAACAGGAATGCTTAGAGTCTACAGGGCATTAAGCAGCCTCAGGAAGGGCCCACACAAACCTAAAGACCTGAAGTGGCAAGCTTCAGACTCCTCCAGGTCATCTGGCTGCACTGTATGGTACGTCCCCTGCAGGGCAACCAGACCTCTGCCTGAGCCCTCTTTTAAGGTCTCCCACAATTCTGTCTACTTAAACCCGGCAGTCTGAGCAAATCTAGCTCTAATTCCAGCTCTTCTGCCTTTGAGATGGACTTGACCATAGCCACTCCCAGCAGTCCAGCCCTCTGCAAGCTTCTCTAAAGCACTTGCCCCATACAAATATTGGCAGCCAACAAAATAAGCCCCTTTTAACGTAGCATTGGTCTCATTTATGCTTTGTGGCAGAAACACTTACCACTTACTGTCTATATGTTCCTCCACATTTTTCAGCTCAGTTACAGTCAGGATGGGCACTGTGACTCCTTGTGACCAACAAGCTGTAAGCAGAAGTGTTGTTTGTTACTTATGGGATGAAGCGTTTTAGAACCAGGATACAATCTTCTTTTCCTGCGTTAGCAACCAAAATGGAAGACGTGTTCTACATGGCATAGCAACAAGATGCCAGCAACCTGGACCCCTTGGAAAGGAACTCCCTAGAGAACTAAAAGCCCCACTAGCAGAATTTACATAAAGAAGAAATAAACCTTTATATGTTAAGCTACTGAGATTTGGGCATTATTTGTTACCATGGCATAACCTAACCTATCCAAATATATTTATCTTTTTGAATATATATCTTTTGTTTTAGTTTGGTTTTTTGGTGTTTTTATATGAGTTTCACCTTATTTCACCAAATTTATCATTGGCTAAAATGTGGCAAGAAGTGATTCAACATACCAAGGACTTTTCCTCATGTTTTCTCGGGTAAATACATTCATTCCATTTTTCCTAAAATAATGATTAGAAATTAGAATGAGATTTGCCCTTATTATATGATGTCTTGTATCATTGTTGGTTTTTCACTTATCTCCCTATCCCATCCTCAAAGTTGGAAAGATTGTTGGCTATTGGAAATCATAAAACAAATGTGGTTCCCAATGTAGTCAATGATTATGTCTCAAGTAACAAATGAAAACAATCATTTAAACAGATCAGTAAGCACATGTTAGGAGACAGCAGCTTTCTAACCCAGGTTACCTCCTGGGGCTGTCTGTCCCAGCAGAGAAAACGCCCTGGTTAATCCTCTTCTCAACAACTGCATAGATATTACGCTAATAGTGGCAGACTTCTCTTTTCTTAGCGATAACAACTCACCCTAAGTTTTCCCTTTTTCTGATTAAATTTATCTAATCTTGATAAAAATAGCAAGTTGAAGAGCTATTTAATGTTTCAAGAATATGCACAAGCCCATGTTGTGACTTTAAATAACATGTAAATAATATTTAAACTGTCTCTTCCAGAACCATACTGCTGCCTGCCAAAATTCTTTTTTGGAGAAATGAGCTTTTCATTTTTCCCTTTTAACTAGCATTTAAAATGAAGGAAAAAAAAAAGTTCACGCCCATAAGAGATATTTTAATAAAATCACTGGGTATTAGCAAGCTGGCTTACAGTGCCAAGAATCCAGGGTAATTCTGATTTAGGATTGAAATTCTGCCCTGCACTTAGCCTGTTGTGTATGGTTATGGGAAATGCTTATGTTGCTTAGTAGGTCAGAATGCCCACTGTTATGAAGATCTTTCAGATAATGGACCATTTGAGCTATACTATTTGGGTCGGGTTATACAGTGTGAGGCGAGGGAAGTCCTGCTTAACCCGTTGGTGACTGTTCTGGTGTCAGGCTTTCGAGAGATGTCTTTGTTATTTACCTATTTGTTTGAAATCCATAATCAGACAATTAAAAAAATGATAAAGCCACAGAGGTGAAGAAAAAAGGCAGATACATTTAGTTGTGGAAAATATGCATGAAGATAAATCTTATGGAAATAGAAATAGAAGAAAAAGAGAAGAGACACAAGGAGAAGAACAAAAGGAAGAGAGGGAGAAGGTCGAGGAAAGAAAAATTCAGACAGAGACCAAAAGCTAACAGATTAGATGCACCCCAAAAATATGCTGCTCCGTGGGCAGGGCTTGCGTTTTCTCCTCTGTGCATTCCGGCTCCTCTGGAGACTAGCACAGTGCTAAAGACACAGCTTGCCCCTGTCTGATAGCCAACAAAGTGCTGTCTATCATGCCATATTTGGTTCACGATACCATAAACCAGTCTAGTTGAAGCTGGAAACTTTTGGATTCAGTCAGGAGGTTCATGGGGGATATTGAACAAAGAATACCACAGAATTTACGGTGACAAATAAAACCCATTGGCCTGTGTTATGCAGAGCCAAGCATTTCCCAGGAGTCCTTTGCAGCTATAAGGACCTGCAGGATGCAAAAGGGAAGAAGCAAAAGAAGAAAAAAAGAACTCGTTTCATGGTCTTCCTGACAGCTGGATATGAGACCACCAATTGAAGTACACAAAACTGAATGTAAGTAGAAAATAGAGCCATTGCATAGCTCTAACCAGTGACAGACAGGATCAGGACTTGCCTTCTCAGAGGTTACTTCAGTGTAACCTAGAATGGTGACTGTGTCCCGCTGCTCCATAAAATCTGGTTGACATTGCCTTGGGCCAGCGTCACACCTCCGGTAAAAGTCCTATGCATGCGGCACTCAGCTCCTGTGCCTGGATGGAAACATACGTAAATGGCACACAAAGCCACACTCACCATGACCTCCTGAGAAGCAGACACAACTAAAAATTTCATGAAGATGACAGCTTCCTAAGGAGCAAGTGCAAACGCCTTAACAACGAATGCAGTGCACATTACCAACTCGATGTTTAAAAACCCACCCGACTCGACACTGTTGCTCTCTGCTCCTTTCCTGCTTCCGTTCCCTCTTGACCCCAAAGCAACAGATTTTCCCATTTATTAAGCACCCATTTTTTTCTGCCCTCTCCTTTCATAAAACTCCCTGAGATGTATCTTTTTGCCTTTAAACAATTCACAACATTACTCCATGAAAGTCAGTTCCTTCCTAAAATAATAAATTTCGGTGTCAATTGTTAATCATTTTCATGTTATGACCCATATCATATAAAGAACACTGGACAGGCCTCCTTTACTGAAAATATCTCCCTCATGCATGACATTGGGTCCATTAAGCATTGTCCTTTTTACCCAGTGGTCTTTGCTAGTCAAATGCTCATTAAGTAGCCTACAAGTGAGGATGTTTATATCTATGCCCAGACGACTGTATCTGTACCTATACTATAGCTATAATTATATCTATATCATTAATTTGCCTGCCAGCAAAATCCAAACCAGTAGGAAAATGCTGTGTGTCTGAAGATTCAGGAAAAGTAAAAAGAAGGAGGAGGAGGAGGAGGAGGGGGAGGAAGAAACACCACCACCTCCAAGGAGTAGGTGAAGGACACCAAAGATTGGTTTGCCTCTTTCACAGTCTGGCAAGGGCCAGTCTTGAGCACAGTCCCCACTGAATCCAGTAGGAAGCCCCTTTGCGGAGTCCCTAGCAGCTATCCCTGTCACCTCCCTCGCTCAAACCAGGTGGATCTGGCAGCCCCAACCACAGGAAACCCTTCACAGGCCTCCTCTTAGCCCAGGCTGCCCCACCACCTTGCCTCTGCCCAGCTGGAGACTAAGGCAGAAGACCAACTGCTCCAGGAGAGGGAAACAATTAGGGAGGGGGCGCCCCTCCCTCTTGGCCTCTGGCTGCCCAGCCAGCATGATTAGCATAATTACAATATGTTCATCCAGCACCAGGATGAAAACTTGTGGGAGAGGGGGAAGTGTTAACACACACGCAAGCCAGCTAAACAACAGTCGGGCTTTGTAATTAGCTAAACAGTTTCTCTTTTGGAGCTTTCTTGGGCTACCCCTAGGAAGCCCCAGGCAGCGCCTTCAGGGCCAAAGGCAGCAGCAGCAGCCGCTGCTGGAACAGCTGCTGGAACACCGAGTCCCTGCCTGGAAAGCAAGGGGCTGAGTGCCCCCTTCTCTGGAGATAGCATTTGCCATTGTGAAGTAGAAAATGACATCTCTAGATCTTTTCCAATGGACTTCAAGGAAACACCTCTTCACCCCCTGACTAACCCTTCTTTATTAGCCTTAAGGAAGTTCCAGCTTTTCTGGGCCTGAATTTCCTCATCACCAAAGAAGGGAAAATAATCCATGCCCAATAGATTGCACAAGGTTATTGAAAGAAATAATAGGATAACAGCTAGGAAATCTCTAAACAGCAAGAATGCTAAATAAATACCAGGTGGCAATGATGGCCTAGAAAGTATCTGTCTGGATTTGAATCACTGAAGTCAACAAACACCTAAGGGCATGTTTCTGCCCTCTCAGTCCGTGGTACCTTCAGCCACACACATCATCATAGTTATCACATTACCATGGCAATAATAGACCTACCCAGGGTCTCTACTATGTGGCTTGCAACTTTGTTTCTGTCCTGTGCACACAGGAAAGGATACTATGGTTGCTGTGGCAACCCAGACCTCATCCTGCCACCCCAGAGCTAATGAGATCAGTAGCTCTACATCTACCTACATGTCCAGGAGGCACCAACGTGGCCCTCCATGGTGTTGGGAAGCTTAGCTCCACATCACTGGTTTTGCTGTGGTGGTTGAGTGGTTGGCTGATTGTTGTGTTTTGTTTCTTTAACAGAGGAGCTCCTTGTAATTCTGGAGCCTGTGGGGGTCCAGAGCAATTGTTCTCAGCCTTGGCTATGTGTTACAATCACCAGGGAGACTTTTAACAAACACCAATGCCTGGGCGCTACCCCAAGAAATTCTGATTTAATTGGTTACGTTAATTGGCAGGGCCTGGGCATTAGGTAAGTTTGACAGACAGCCAAGGTTGAGAACCACTGCTCTAAAGCCCCACTTCCTAAGCTTTAAAGGGAAATCAAACCACCTGAGGATCAGGTGCTGATTCAGCAGATCTGAGAGGTGTGCCTAAGATCCTGCAGTTCTAGTACTCTCCCAGGAGATGCTGATATTGTAGTCCACAGACCACATTTGGAGTAGCACAGATTTCACATTTGAGCATGTGTTCTCATCCCCTGGAAGGCCTTGCAAAGATGGGCCACTGGGCCTCACCCTGCAGTCTCTGAGTCAAAGGTCTAGCGTGGGGCTGGATGCATTGCATTTCCAACATGTTTCCAGATGCGGCTGCTGCTGGTCCAGGGACCGCATTTTTTAAACCACAGGTCTAGGTATTAGTGTGGAAAACCCTAGCCTTTAGGAGTAAATGGGCCCTACTTAGCAGACTAGAGAAATTCTCACGATGCAAATACTAGAATTCTTCAGAAGGGAAGCCCAGAAGGACACTCCCCTCAAATAGATGAGTACAGGCTACCTTTTGAGGTGGTCCAACCTGACAATGCCTAGCAACTGCCTGCCGAGGCCTGGATGGAGCCCTCCTGTAGAAGTAGGTGTCCTCTCTTCCCATGATGAATGCTCAGCATCTAGGAAGAGGAGAGTAGCTTCTCCCAGGGAAGGTTCCAGAGAAACTCTGAATGGCATAGGTTTCTGGTCACACTCTGGCTTGCCAGTGGTTCAGTTCATTGGCTCTCAACAAAGTCGAGCACCCTGTCCCTGAGAAGCTGAAGAGGCTCAACCCACCTTCTGAGCACTCAGGTCCCCACACCATACTGCCACCTGTGAGTCACAGCACTCTGAATCAGAAACCCTTGGGTTCCACGTCCTTTCCTATTCCCATGAGTTCCAACATGAAAGAACATAATGGAGCCAAGGTAGGCTAAGAGAAGAGAGGCTGGACAAACAATGAACCCCAAGAGCCTTGGAAATGGCGCTCAGTGGCTCCTAGGTTTGCCAACCCTCATTTAATGGGCTGCCGGTAATTGACCATAACAACTACACCCCAGCCAGTTTCCATCATTTGATCTGGACAGCTCCCAGGTAACAAGCTCCAAGTGGGAGGGCCTGATTGCTATCAAGCCAGAGTGAGGGAGGCCTGCAGCAGGGCTGGCGTGTGTGTGATCTGTGTGAACGATTTCCAGCTCCAGGATGTCCCAGAAGAAAAGCCTGTTAGCACTGCAGCTGGAACGCCAGGACGGGCTAGGAGCAACAGAGCTTCATCACATGGTAATCATTTCACAGGACGTCCTGCCCGGTCCCCCGGGGCAAGCTCACAAGGATTAGCACTGCTCTGTGCTCATTGACGGCCTTAACATGCATCACAGCACCCACTGACAGCAGGAATTCAGGTGTGTGAATAACTCCAGAGTAATTAACCAAGGTCAAGGTGGGGTCTGGTTTCAGAGGAGCCCACCTGGGGACCTGCATCACATTCCAGACCCCCAGGAGCTGGGTCTAGTTGCCTTATTTCTCTTGGTCATGGCATTCAGATAATCCTCTGAATGGTGTGCCATCTGGCTGTGGGCACCAGGTTACATTTGGCCCTCACGTTGTCCTTGAGTGAGGGCCTAGTAGGACCTCTGAGTCTGTATCACAAAGCAAAATTCCCTAACGACTGACAAGAAGAGGGACGTGAGCTGGCATGTTGGACTAAGACTTCAGCCAGGTGGACATTTATTCAAATATTGGCCCTGGTACTTCACTAGTTTTTACCCGTGGGAAAATTGCTTCACCATTCCGGAGCTCAGTTTTCTCATCTGTGAAATGGTAACAAAAGCACCTACTGGCGATGCGTGAATTAAAGAAAGGTTTGTGTAAATCACCTGAAATACAGTGGACGATTGTGATTATAACTTTCAGCTATTTTTATTAATAGTGTTATTGTTCTTGGTTCCCACTTCTCTTCCTTGCTTCTGCTAAGACTCTATAATATCCTTGACTAGAGCAGCCAGGAGATTATTCTGCTAAGCAACATCTGTAGACACAAATAGTAAGTTCCAAAGAGAAATACATTATAGATTTCAATGCAGAAATCTTGAATTCAGTGGCTCGAAGAGTAAACATCTCAGGTCAGTTCCATTGCCAGCATTTATTGAGTCCCTCTCTGCCTAAGCTGATTTGGGAGCTTAAAGGAGCATCCGCCAATCACATCACCTCAACCAGGAGTTCAAACACAGAGATCTCTGCCTTTAGCCCCAAAACTAGAAATAGCAGGAAGAGAGAGGCTTATAAGTGAGAGCAGGATTTGGTGTCTTCTAGTCTCTCTGAACCTCTCCAGTGCAAAAACCTTGGGCTTAAAACAACTTTTCCACTAGTTAATTTTGGTCAATTCTGATAAAATTCACTGGAACCAATCAACCAGCTAGTGTTCCTTGAGGAAGGAGCTGTGAAGACATATGACAGTCCACCTTTCAAGAACTCAGGGTACAAAACTCAGAGATGTGACTGAGCTAGAAACAGCTGAAAATCTCAGGTCTTATATGGATGTGGTTCAAGCTCTACAGGTGGGCGGGTTTGCTTGGCAGTGCATCACCATAGCACATGACGAAATGGAGTTTGGGTATCATTTTCCAGATGGTTGTACTAGGGGTAGAGTGTTGTGTCATGAAGGGAGTGTTAAGGAAGAGAAACCAAGCAAAGACTCCACCAGGGGACTACTGCAAAGGGAAAACATCCTCTAAGCAAAATCACTATTATATGAACATTCTGGGTTAATTCTGTTAATAATAGGAACTCCTATGGAATGAGGAGGACAAAATAGATATGAGAAGTGCAGTACATAAAGAATGGATAGAAACTGGAATCCAGTACCTATCTAGGAGATCCAGCACAGGTTCATAAAAAGAATACTTCCCAAAGGCCCTTCGATCCTCGGTATAACCAGCAAAGTCCAGCTGAGCATTGTTCATGTGTTTCTTGTATTATATGGACAGCACCGTCTTGGAAAGACAAGCTGATTAGTGTTGCCAGAGTTAGTGAATAAAAATATAAACAATTTTTATTCATTGTTTATCTGAAATGCAGATTTAATTGGGTATCCTGTATTTTATCTGGCAACCTGAGAAATGGTCCTTTAGAATTTGAGAGTCAATTTATTGTATCAAAGAGCCTTTCCTCCAGACATGGGTAAATTCCATCCTTATTCTCCAGTCTTAAAGCTAAATACCAAGGATTGACCATCAGCAGCCCATATTAATATCGCTCCTTTATTCAGAGAGGAACAACGCAGGTTCTACAGCTGGAGAAGTCAGCTTTCTTGGCAGTTCATAGGCTTTCCCTTGGGGTCTAGTTATTGGAAAGGATATTTTTGTAAATGGAACGATGTTTATAAATCTTTACCCTATTGTAACATCGCAGCCAACGATAGTGCCCATATTGCTAAAGCAAGAGACAGGACAAACAAAACACAACAGGGAGAAGGCAACACCATACGCCAATCACACAGCTCTTCCTGCTCACTGCTGCTGCCAAAAGAACCTCCACGGCTGGTGGCAAGGCTGCTAAGCCTGGGCAGGAAAAGGGAGGCTAGGTTTCAGCCAAGTCAGGGATTTATGGCCGTTCGGGGAACTCTGGTGCCATTTGAACAAATCTTCAGTTGGAATGAGTTTGGGGAAAAAAAACAATGTCTTGCTATTCCTCTACTGCCCTCACATCCCAAGAAATCAATTCCATGTCCTAGTTTCCCCCATTCTATAGCATCAGAGAAAGCTAACTTCCTCTCATTTGCCTTGCATGCCAATTTTGGATTTAAAGCATGCCCACTGTGAATGAAACCATCAATAATTGGCTCCCACATGAACCCCACAAATTCTGAGACTGGTCCCTGTGCTCCTTGTCTGGCTGCGCACACACACACACACACACACACACACACACATATGCATCCAAGCTCCTAGATTTCTCTGTTGCATGTGGAGAGCTCTCTGACTGCAGCAATGAATAGCACATAAAAGGCAAGGAGGAATGGCATGTCCTTCTTTCCTGCATGACCCTTAACCACTCAAAGCTTTACTGCATCCCTCTCTCAACCAGCTCCCAGTACACTCTCCATACCCTCTCACTTGACTTTGACATCATTTAACAGTGTTGACATTCTCCTCCTTAAAATGCATCTCCCCAGCCGTCTCCTAATTCTTTCCCCCACACCTCTCCTCCTCTTCCTCTGCATGCCTCTATCATCGTTCTTCCAGAATATACAAAAATCAATAGCTTCCCTATATGCAAACCAGATGCAAAATAGGATGGAAGGAAAAAAACCCTTGTCCAGTATCAAATATAAAATATCTAACAACGAACTTAAGAATTGTGTAAGGCCTATATGAAGAAAACTTGAAAAGTATATTGAATACAAAAAAAAATTTTGAATAAAAATTTTAAAACCTTATTCTTAAGCAAGAAGACTCATTATTATAAATATGACAGTTCTGATTTATCTAATAATTCAATTCCAATTATAAAAAAATTCTAACAGGAGTGTTTTACTTTGATAAAATAATATTAAAGTGCATCTGGAAAAATAAACATGTAAGCAGATTCTGAATAGGGAGAGCAATTGAGGATGACTTAGTCTTACCAGATATTAAAATATATTACAAAGCTAGTTATTAAAAATGTATAATATTAATACTTTAATAGGCAAGCAGAGGCAACAGAATAGAGAGTACAGAAACAAACCCAAACATGTGGAAATTTAGTGTATGATAAAGAAGGCATTCCAAATTGTAAGGAAAAGCAATGGAAACAGAGGACAAGAATAGGCAGTTTGAATAGAAAGGTCACAAATAGCTAATAAATATATGAAAAAATGATCAACTGTTCTCGTGTGAAATAAATGCAGATTGAAACAATGAGACACCATTTTTCGTCTCCAATAATACAATTTAAAACTTTGAAAATATGCAGCATTTATAAGGCAATGAGAAAAAGAACACTGACACTTTTTGAAGTTGAGCATATAATTTAGTACCACAATTTTGGAGGACAATTTGATAATGTCTATCAAAATTTTCAATATATTTAACCTGAGACCCAGCAATTCTATGTCTCAGGATTTGTTCTATCAATAAACAATATTTTCCCCATTGCACAAATATATATGCAAGAAAGTCTGCTGAAACTTAGTAACATAACAAACTGCTGATACAACCTAAATATCTATCATAGATTAGGTAAATTATGATGTTATACCATGGAATACCATACAACTGACAATAAGAACAAGATGGTTCTAAATACACAGAGAAAGATGTTAAAAATGCATAATAATGTGAAAAACAAATTACAGAACAATTTGTACAGTATGGCCCCATTTGTGTGTAATGTTAAATGTGTATACGTATATGCATGTATATATGCTTACGTATGTAGAGAAAAAAAGTTTATAGGTATATACACAAGAAACCATGCCAGGAGACTCTGGCAAACCTGACACAGGATGCTGGAAGGGAAACTTCTGCTTTATACTTTTCTACACAGTTTTACTTTTTGCTACAATTATGTAACATTCTTTTGATTAAAAGAAAAACATCATTCTGATTAAAAAGATACTCTCCCAAGCTTCTGACCATGGATATCTCAAATGCAACCCAACTCAACATCAGTAATTTCAAATTGTTGATAGAAATGTAGAATCTTGCAATTCTTGATGGAAAGGAATTTAGATGCTGTCAATCCATTCAGCTACTATACCAAAATACCTTGGACTGGGCAATTTATAAACAACAGAAATTTATTGCTCATAGTTCTGGAGTCTGGGAAGTCCATGATCAAGGCATCAGCAAATTCAGTGTCTGCAAAGGGTCTGTTCCTCATAGGTGGCGACTTCTATATGTCTTCACATAGGAGGGCTGAGCAAGCTTCCTCAGGCCTCTTTTATAAGGGCACTAATCTCATTCATGAGGGCTCCACCCTCATGACGTAATCACTTCCCAAAGACCCCACCGCTTCAGACCATTGCACTGGGGACTAGGTTTCAACACTTGAGTTTTGGGGAAACACAAACATTCAGACCACAGCAGATGCCATCTGGTTCAATCTTTCACTTTACTGGTAAGGAAACTGAAATCACATGGCAAAGTCAAGGCAGAGCTGGGAGTAGGATATTCATTCAGATTCTCTGTCTGTCCTTATTTTGTATCTTTAATGGTACCTCATTCCCCAAATATCCCAGGGTAGAAAATGCGGTTTATGATCTATGCTTCCAGGCTCTATGCTTCCAGGCTCTATTCTTCCAGGCTCACAGGACAAGGCTTTCCATGATGGCCGCTAGCTCCAGCTAGCCAGCTTCTCTTCCCAACTTTCTTCACATGCAACGGTAGTTTTGAAGGACTGCATTTCTTTCCCCAGCACATTCCAGGCTGATTGACAGGTGATTGACCCTTTCCTGTGCCCCTCTTGGCTCTTCCACGCAAGCGTTCTCCACTTTGCGCCTTAGAATCACCTGGGGAGGTTTAAAAGTTCCCTGAGGCCAGGTCACACCCAACCCCTTAAATCAGAATCTCTGATGGAAGAGGCAGGCCCAGTAGTTTTTTTAGCTACCAGGGGATTCCAATGTGCGGCCAGCGCTGGAGCACCTGCCTCCAACCGTCTTTCTTGACCTAGTAATACCTATTGGTCTTTAAAGACCTCTCTAGTAATCCCCCCTCCCCCCGCCCCAGTATCCCACCCTGACCCGGCTCACCCTGTGCATATCTCTACTGTTGGCTTTTCCTTGTGGAATTGAGAACAGTTTCTGTGTGTATGTAAGCTCCTGGGGGATAGGAGTACTATCTAACCCTTCTTTGAAGTGCTGGTATTTATCATAGGATATGACTCATAGCAGACGCCCAATATCCATTTGTGGAACTCTCTCTCACAACCCCCCTGAAATCCCGTCATCTTCTCATGGCCTCTGACTTCAGCCTCCTCCTTCCCAGACCCACTGCCGTTGTGAAGTTGAAGTCTTCATCATCCCCACCTAAATTATTGCCATGACCTTCAAACTAGGCTTTCTTCCTCCATTCTCTCTCCTCTCCACTCAGTCTTTCCCCCAACCTTCCCAAACCCTCGTGCAGATCCTATCACTTCTGCTAAAATTTACATAGCATCAAGTCTAACTTCATCATAAGGTCCTTAAAATCCAACCAGAACATTTTTTTTAGCCAAATTACCCAAACAATGAAAATTAGGGAGAAGAGTACTACATGCCTTTTCAAAGTCATCCTAGAGCATTGTAAACAAAACAAAACAAAAAGCCTGCTGTGTGGTCATTTAATACTCTAGAGAAATGTAACTTGTTTGACTTGCTATTTACCACTGATTCACGCCCAGATGCTGTAAAGTTGGGTGTTACCGTATATAAAATTGGCCAGCTACAAGTAATTTTTTTGTCCAGTAGAATTGCAAATGAATTCTGTCTGGTGGAAAAGATGGCTCCACAGGTTATGGCTTTATTGCTCTGTAGAGCATTAACCAGACTCCTATCTCCCTGTGTTGTCTTCTTTCAGCATTCCTTCTTTTATTGACGGCATATGCTTTGGTCTCTCAAGCTCTTCTTTGAACCAATTTGTGATCCTGCCGATTCCCTAATTAATAGGTTTTTTAAAATCTTTGACATGGGCTCACTATATGTTAATATTTGTATGAGAATTTATTTTTAAACTTTTTAAAAAATTATATTTTGACATTTTATACCAGAAGCTCAGATACACTGCAATTCACTCCAGCTAAAATTTCCCTTCTTGACCCAACATCTTTCACAATCTTACTCATCTTGCAAGGCAATTCTCACAGGCTCCTCTTTGTGCGGGCTCTCCTGATCTCTTAATCTAACTCATTCCATTCTTCTGTGTTCTCACTGCAATTGACTTGTCTATATTCCTGTTGTGGCAGCTCCTGCTCTGCGTTGTACCAGCTCCATTGCCAGTCTTTCTCCTACCAAAGCATCCAGCTCAACGCCTGACCAATAAATGTTCACTGACTGTTTAATTGGGAATAATCAGTCTTAAGCAACCCACTATTTCAACACTTGGCCTCAGCCAAACTCCAAGCCATCTAATAGATGATGGTTGGGGTGTTTCCAGACTTTTTTTTAAAAAAACCACAAAAGATGATTGAAATTGAACAGGCATTTATTGAGCACCTTCTAGGTGCCAAAAGCAAAGATGAATAAGACATGGAATTAGGTTATCCTCTCAGGAGTAACTGAATTTGCTTTCCAAGCCTTCTGTGCTCTGTTTAAAAAGAAACATTAAATCCTAAATGAGTTACTGAGAGCTGCACAGGCTAAGTTTACCAAGTGTTTTCCTTGGCCTACAGTGTCTTCCTGAGATGGAGGCATTGATTGCCACAAGGATTCTCAGCCAGCTGTGGCCCCAGCCTCCCTGGGGTGGTTTGGCTCACTGCGGAAGGTAGCAGCTCCCAGTGGGGGCCCCATCGGGACCCTGGGGACAGGATATGGTCTAAGCTCAGCTTCAGCCTGGGGATTCCTTCTGTGGGATTCTTTAGTAGCCATATATTCTCAGAGTTCTCTTTACACCACAATTCCACAAGCCTGGCTCCAAGTTTTCCTCAATTGTGCTGAAAGGTACAACTCTAGAGTAGACGCATTTTCCAACTGCATCAAAGGGATAAGCTGGAGACCACCCAGTGTCCCACCAACGTTGCAAAACAGTTCTCCACTCGCTGCATTCAGCTTCAAAGGGATATTATGTTTTACTGAGCTGCTGTATAATTAATCAGCCTCCATCCCCCGCCCCCCCACAGCTGAAATTACTGACGGAAATAAGCAAACACCCAAAATTTGCTATTTCCCTTTCCGAATGCCAACAGTGAGGAAACATTCCCATGTAAATCAAGACTGGGTGTGGATGGGTTCTGGGCTCCAACAAGTCTGCCTTCCAACCTCATAACTCAGACTCACTACAGAGACCTTGGTTCCTCCAGAGGATGTCAGAGGTCATGAACCCTGCCCTCCTCTGTGTGCGTACACCATGCGGAGGGCATGGCTCTTGGTGTGGTCAGCCCAGACAGGCTGAGGCCATTTAATCCATCCAGATTCCCAGGACCCAGCCACATAACCAACTAGGGCCACAGAAAGACAGTGGCTTTCAATCTCAGTTCTGCCCATGGCTGTGTTGCCTTGGGCAAGTTATTCTATCTGGGACTCAGTTTCTTCATCTGTAATAACAACAATAACAATAATAAACTCTTCTTTGGGTAGCAAGTGTGGTATCATAATAGAGAATGAGTGCTCTGGAATTAAACAGCCTGGGTTGTAACCCGGCTGCCTCATGTACTAGCCACCAACATGAGGAAGTGCTTTAATGTCTCTGTGCCTCAGATTCCTTATGGGAATGATAACTGTACCTAACTTATAGATTATTGTGAGCATAAAATGAAATAATAAGTAAAGTACTTTAATCAGTGCTTGGCATGTAGCAAGCACTCTTCAATGTTACTTCTTAGTATTACCATTCTTGTTATTGTTACTACGTTTACTATGCATCAATCAGGCAGTTTACTATGCCTTAACGATATTGTCTTATTTAACTTTACAATAACATTATGAAGTAGTTTCAATTTTTTGTCTCCATTCTATAAATGAGGAACTGAGACTCTGAGAGGTGAAGCAACTTGGCCGATAAGAATTAGTAATGTAGGTCTAGGATAGTAAAGATCCATACGGATCTTTACTGCAGAGCTACCATGCGGATTTGAGATGACTTACAGGAAGTGCTAAGCCCAGTACAACAAATTCTCAATAAATGGTTCCATTTTCAATGGTTTCCATTTTCCATTCTCAATGGTTTCCAATGATAATTATTAGAAATGTAAAAGACACTAAGAAATAAGGCATTTTTCAACCCAATTTCTGATTTGTCTATATAGCTCAGACCCAGCCAGAGGAAGAACATTCTTCCCTCCAAAAGGAGGAAAGGCTCACATTTAATGAGCAGGAGACACCGGTGGCAAAGTATGGGCAAATGTCTTCTCCTTCTGACAGTGTGGTGGAACTGAGGGTTCCTTATCCTCCAATCTGCTGGGATCCCTTTTCCTCTTAATACCACATAAGCAGAAATATTAATACTTCCATCCCATATAAGTTGGAAAATCCAGAACCCCCCTCAATATATCCACAGATACTCAGGAGAAGGCTGACGTCCTCCTGGTCAGCTCTGGCTCTAACTTCCTCTGCTGGGCTCGACTCTTATCCACATTCACCACTGACACTGCCTCGGCTGCTTTCCTGCTCTCTGCTCTCCCCCAGGTGTGGAGAGAGACCCTCTCTCAGTCCCCAAGCACCACCCACCATGCAGACACTGTGTGTAACGCACTTGACTGAAGATCCAGGAATTAGCACAGCCCCATAAAGGAAACAAGTTAGAACTGTCATTGAGCATTGTCCCCAACAAACAGAATTTTTATGACTATCCTTCTCTTTATGCTCTGACATGCTGTCATTTTTCCTGGGTCCCTTTTCTCTCTTCATATCAAAACAGGCTCTTTGCCCTTATCCCTCCTTCTCTGAGTTTTGTATCCATTAACCAGCCCATCTGCCAAAAACTCAGAATGCCTGTTATTGCATTACAGAAATCAGGTTGTTTCTCTTTTTGTTTGAAATCTCCCTCATCTACAACAGCAGCCCTTAAAGTGAGGTCGGTGGCGGGGGCAGGGGGGTGCCAGTCCATGAACTTTGGATCCCAGTGCACAACGAGGTGAGTACAGATGTTCAGACTTTATAGAGACTTGATGGAGTAATTTTATGTCTGCTGAATCTAATAATAAAATAAAAATGGGACTTGTGCTTTGTATGTCTTTTTTATTTTATGTTTTTAATATATTTTGTTATATTTTACAAAAGTACCAGTTCAGGAAGGAATGGAATTTTAAAAGCTGGTTCTTTACCACAGATCTTTTGAAAAGCACTGATTTAGATTGGCCCAAGAGGAATCCAAATATCCCCTTGCTGCATATTCCCAAAGAAAAGAGCAGTTTTCCCACCCTAAGGAATTCTGCCACTCTCCTAAGTCAACTGGATTAACTCAGAAAATTTTTTTCCCTGCCCATCAGCCACAAGGAAATCCACGCGTGACTTGCCAGTCATTGCAGCTTATGGGGCAGGAGAAGGATGTAATGATAACAAAAACGTCTGTTTATGCCTCCCTGTAGCATTTCTAAATCACATTCCCATGCACCACTTCATTCACTCTTCATGACATCTCATTCAAGCAGCGCTTATATGCGTCCTACCCCACTATGGATGAGAAAACTGAGGCTTTGAAAAGTAAAGTCTTCTCCAAGATGATTCACCTAAAATATTAGATCAGGATTCAAAACCAGTGCTTTCATCCCAGACTGCATGCTCTCCCGCCATGTCACAACGTGATAGAAACCACTGGACAAACTCATTTCAGAGACGGTCCAAAGGGCTTGAATAGATAGATACCCAAATTCCAATTTATCTTTCTCTTGCATTTAAACTGTCTTCCAGATCTCCAGTTAGTTAATAAAAGTAGCTGGTTTTTATTCTCGTTTCATGTGTTACACCTGGAGAGACACATGTGCCCCTCACCTTTGCTCCTTGCCTGTTCTACTTTGGAGCCTTGCCTACCTAGCTACTACCTTCTTGACTCAGAAAAAACAGGTCAGGAGTTGCCAGGGACCAATTTCAAGAACAAAAAGCAAAGCTTAGAAAGGAGCCTTGAGCTTCCCCAATGGTGTCCCTGCCCTAGACCCAGCCATCTAATTTGCACTGTTTTCTAATAAGGCAAACGCTCTGGATTGACATTAAATGACTTCATGGGGCACGGCCACATGCTGACAAAAGAGATGGCCAAAACAAGTGTGAGGCAAGAGTTGAAAAACAATTATGTTTTTAATCTGATCAAACTGCTGCCCAAAAGAAAACCAGAGGGGTTTTTTAGAACCCTGTTTCTGTAATTCTGATTTCTTCCATTTTTATAGCATATAAATAATTAAAATGATGCCCACAATACATTTGGCTTCATTCAGCAGGCATATTGAAGAATATTACATTTAGTAATTTACATACACCGGAAACATAATACATTAGATTATCCAGAAAGCTAAGAGCAGCAGGCCAACACGGACAAATCTTTTATGTAATGTCTGCAAGAGATGATTGCAGTCACATAAAGAGAGCTTGGATTTTCCTAGGAACCATTTTCTTGCAAATGAAACATTTAATTATGGAGCTGAGTCCATAAATAGACCGTTAACACTGGGAGGGGGATGGATACAGCTATATTGCTGGATTAGCAGGGGAATATCCTACAAGAAATTCATCAATGCCATAGATAATTAATTACAGCTCACCTTCTCCCCACATAGCCATGCCTTTATCAGCCAGCATTGGGGAAACAGCAGATGGTCGACCAAATACAGAATGCAATTTTCTGTCAACTCATTACTTACAGAATCACGGATTAGGTATAGGACCCCCAGAAGGTCACCTGGGCCATTCCCCTGTGTCCAGAACAATCTGCACAGAACTGTCCCAGTCACACGAGCATCTATCTCCCTTATTCAGAAAGCATCCCCAGGAAAAGGAATTTCTCTGTCTGCAAAAGTCTGGAATTCCGGGGACTTTGAGCCCTTCCACTGGGAAATGGTCCCTGAAGACTAAATTCTTTGGGACCTTTTCCTCATCACTATTTGGATCAGTGTCCCATATATGCTTAGCCCGCTGGGTTCTGGGAGACACTTGTGCTGTAGGTGTTCTTGGGGTACTTTAGTCTCTTCTTGCTGAATACCATCTAGACAGCACAACAGGGCTTCTTATTCCCGGAGCATTTTTATAAAAGATTTAAAGGACCACTGAAAAGTTTCAGAAGGCTTCATGACTATTTTAAGGTTGTTTATTTAATATGAAAGTACTTGAACGTTCTTGACTTTATTTTTATCCATATGGATCAGGGGTTACTCACACTACAGTCAGTCATGCGGGAAAAATAAAGTTTCATTATTCCCCCAAAAGGCTCTGCTCTTCCTCCCAGGCTCCACGCCTAGCTGGGTAGCTGGGAATTTTAGTCCTCTCCCATGGAAAATGTCCCCTCAGAAACTCACTCTTTTCAAAACTGAATTCCCTATCAAAAGTCATTCCTTTCCAAATGAGTCCATGTGTTGAGATGAATGTTGGTCTCTCAGAGTTCACCTCCCCTCTGTTCCCTGAGATCCATCTTGATATATGAAGGGACTATTTTATCCTCCTGCCAGCAGGTGAGAAGTTTCTCTGGATACTCCCCAGTCCCAGCTGTGTGTGGCCTGGAACAGATCTCCCTGGAGTAAAGGCAGTGAAGGTGATAATGGCTAACGGTGTGCCTCTTGTCTGGGTGGGGTAGGGGGTGAAGGGCACTGTCATTGGGGCTGATGTGCTGGCACTCACCACCGGAGGGTGTGGTCCCTGCCCCCTTGCTTCCATCCCCAAGGCTTGCCCACTGCAGCCTCTTCACTCCGACCACAGGCCTCCGGCCAGTTGATAGGCTCTCTCAGCCCTTCTCCATCCCCTCACCAGGTAGGAGGCCCCTTCTGGGTCCTTGCAAGCCAGACTCTGGCCAGCCAGGGACGAGGTTTTCAATCTGTCCTTCTGTCGCCTAGCCTCCTCTTCACCATACCTCCCTACCCATGATGCAGCGCTCCTGCAGACTGGGGGCTCCCTCTCTCTGTCTCCCTTTCTCTCTCTCTCTCTCTCTCTCTCTCTCTCTCTCTCACACACACACACACACACACACACACACACACACCACTCAAGAAAGCACACCACCAGCCACTACCCCAATGTCCTTCTTCTCCTTCATGTTTATGTGGGCACAGGGGTTAGGGAGCCAAGGGGGTGAGAGAAACAAAGAGCCTTAAGCCTGCTTTCCTCCTCTGCTTATCCCCATGCTCCTTCCCACAGTCGCTCAGTCCAGAGAGGCAGATTTTCCCTTTCACCCAGCATGGCTTCCCCCTGGCCTAAGGCTACAACCTCGTGGGCAGAAGGGGCATCCGCTTTATGTACGGACACACCTCAGTGATCTAAATTCCACAGACGCAGTGGCTCTTCAGCTGCAAGTTCACTTGCAGCTAAGGATTACTGAGGACAAAAGTAGTCCATTTCATATCACAGAACGTATTCTCATTGAACGCAGTTTTCCTTTGCAATCTCTGCGCCTCTGAGCCAGCGACCCCGATGCCCACACAACCACACCCTGTTATGCACATGTAGTAGACATGCACACACACTCACATACCCTGTCATGTCAGATAATGGAAAATGGCTCAAGATTGTCCCCGTTTCCTGACAGACCAAGGAACAAGAGCAAATCCTCAAATCTTTTTCTAGAAAACCACCGGTAGAGTCATAAAAAAGCATGGAGGTGGCTGGTTCTTTCCATTATTTTTTATTTTGAAACTTAGGGAGTTACAATATTCTACTATACGTCAAAAGTTCTGTCAAATACTTTCATACAATGGTACCATTAAACTCTAAAACACACAAATACAGACACATAGAATTTTTTATAACTAGAGCTCAACTTAATATGTTTCCAAATTCTATTACCCTATGAACCGTGTCCATGAACTCTCAGTTCAACCTAGGCATATCCCCGGTTGTGCCCTGGTGATACCTTGCTTGTACACATAGTAGGCTCCTGAAAATGTGTGGTGAATGAAACTGAACCCTCAGCACAATGCCATGAGGAAGAACCAGCGGCAGCGACAAATCTTACCCCCCTTGTAGTTTCCAGCAATATGAGAACAAACCTCTTGATCAGAATGTATTTTGTGAGGAATTTTTTTCTTTCCCAGCCATTTATTTACTAGCTCACTCCTCATATGGAATATACAGCATTGTGGAGAGATTTATGGGACAGATTTTAATCTCAGCTGCAGGGCATGCATCAGTGCTTATCTCTAAATGGAGGTGTGTTTTATGTGGTCATTGTTTCGTGTGATCACAGGACCCGGCCAGGCAAATGACTGCATACCTGAAACCCAGGAGAGACAGCAACCTTGGGGGAACAGAGGAAGAGCTGCCAAAGCAGGAAAGAGCCTGAGAGAACAAGGTCTGTTACACACTCTTAAACCACGGCACATAAATCCAATTAATCTCAAACACAGTGGGTGGGAACGAGGAATTTGGGCCCTAGCTGTGAAACTCTCGTTGGTGTAGCAGATCCCCTAGACCGTGGTGCTTCCCTAGGTAGGCACTCGCCTAAATCACAGGAGCCGGATTCTTTCCTGGAAACCTGATGCTTCCACCCCTGTCCTCTGCATTCCAGGCTGAGAGGAGAGTTTCACGCATGGAACTGAAGGGATCCACAAGATGTGGTTTAAAGTTGCCACCGGAGTCTCAGTGACCTCTGTCTGCCCTCGGAGGCCCAGCCAGGCTGGCTTTCTCATCAGGGCCCTGGGAGGAGTCGTGCATGGTTCCACTGGCAGCAGCTCCTATTACAGGGCCAAGGAAGGTCTTACTTAGTGTCTTAGTGTCCCCCCAGGGGCCTTTGACACTTGATCCTCAGTCACTGTCTTCCAGTGACCTAATGGGCCGGAATACGTCCGTCTTTCCGATTGAAAAAATATTTTTGAACTTGAGAGTTCATATGTTTTCTTCCACAAAAGGCCCATTCTAATCAACCAAAGTGACCCTCGACGGTGTTCATTGGTTCGTTCATTCTTTCAGTATCTATTAATGGCCTGGTCTATGAGTAGGGTGCATGAACCCAATTGAAAAACAGTACTCTCTTAAGGTTCACATCTATTTTTGCCCCAATTATCTTCAAAGGCATGAGAAGATGATATAAAGAGACAACTGCCCAAACACAGCTCTAAAAGCAGCCTCAGCCATCATCACCCACCTCGGGTTGGGGACAAGGAGCATGACTAAGTGGAGAAGCAACCCAACCGTCACCAGACCACCTCCCACTTACCTGGGATCCTAAATCATGAACCAGACCACAGCCTGGAGGATGCTCAGGGAAGTGGGAGGGAGGTGTGAGAGCGGTGTCCGGCTCTGGGCCTGCCCAACCCCTGACTAATCCTATCTGTAGCACATGTATACACATGCAATGAATTATATAGTGTCCACCCACAATTCATGTCCACCCAGAACCTCAGAATATGACCTTATTTGGAAATAGGGTCTTTATAGATGTAAGTAGTTAAGGATCTCAAGATGAAATGGTGTCCTTATGTTGAGAGAGGGCACAGAGACACACAGAGAAGAAGGTGAAGTGCAGATGGCAACAGAGATTGGAGTGATGAGTCTGTCCACAAGCTAAGGAATGAAAAGAGTTTCTAGCAATCACCAGAAGTTAGGAAAAAGGCATGGCATGGTCTGTCCTGTAAAGACTCCAGAAGGAACCAACCCTGCCAACACCTTAAGCTCAGACTCCTGGACTCCAAACTGTGAGAGAATACATTTCTGTTGTTCTAAACCCCCCGGTTTGTGGTGATTGTTTGTCACAGCCCTGGAAAATCCATATAATGTGTGAGTCTCCTGTATTCTTCATCACTAGGTCTTCCTCCCTTCTGCCATTGTCCTCTGAACAGATCCTGCCTGCTAAGCTCCAAACTCCACATTCTGGGTCTAGCGGAGGACAGGGGACAGGAGACAGGAACCCATCCCATTTTCCCTACCCAGGATGTGGAGGAGCCAGGTGATACTGGCTTGCAAGAGCTGCTTACATACATCTCTTTTCAAATCCAAGTTCAGTGACGTTATGTTGGTACCTAGAAATCAGCCACAGTGGAAGTATTTACACCAGGAAAATTGGCAAGCACAACAAACCAGGGCTTTTTTTCTCTCCAGAGAGCCAACTGCTAAACAATTACCAGCACAGCACTGTCCCTGCAGGGGTTCAGCTACTGTCCCAACTCTCTCCATAGCTCCACCTGTGCCATTCCTGCCAGAGGATGAGGGGTCACTTGTGTGACTACAAACAAACCTACAACCTTCTCCTTACTACAAAGGCCATTGTTTAGCTCCATCTTTCCTCTGAGCTCTGATCATTACTGTGTATTATTGTATATGAGGTCAGCCCCTCATGGGCATTTGATTATTTATAACTTCAGAAAGTTGCTTTTGCACAGTTATTTGCCAGGCTTTCATCTACAGCAGGCAGCATTTGATAGAAATATGGAAAATGGCCTGAACCTTAAATGACAAACAGATGAGGAGGTCCAGTGAAAATCGCACGTTTGAAGACCATGTGTTTCCACATGAAATATATATGGGATTTTTAATTGATGTTGACTTTAGCTCATGGTAACATTTTTATAATAGCTATCTTAATTAGTGGGTTACAAAAAACAGTAAAGAAAGGAATGTGATCAAGGTAAACCCTGGAGAAAACCCGACTCTGAGTGACCCCTTCTTACCCCCGTGCCCTCCTGCCAACCCGGTCCCCATGATCTTGTTGAAAAGGAAGCATTTTCTTGTCCGTTCTGTCCCTCCGAGCACAAGGCAATGTGAGCAGCCTGCCTTATGCATGACCGAGTGGTGCAGGATCCTACAAGGAAATTGTGGCATCCATATTTAGGGAGTCACATATGCTGTTCTCCAAAAATTCCCAGTTTTTCCACCTTTGGGGCACATGTATGTCCTAGTCCCCTGTGGTTGGATGGGCCAATGGGACTAGTTCTGGTTAATGAGTTGGGAAACACTGTGACACTTGTCATTTTCTGGGCCAGAGCATTTAATTTCCATTTTAATACCTTCCAGAACTTTCTTTCCCTCTGGCAGAGTAATCCAAGACATTAGAGATGATAGCTACCCCATCAGCCCGGCTTCTGGAGTACTACTGAACCCCCTGAACCCCCAGATCCGAAATAATCATGTAAGCACACAAGCTGTCACCCTGTGTTGCTGAAGGCACTGAGATTTAAAGGCTGTTTGTTACCACAAGAAAACTCAGCCCACTCTACTAGTGCTTCCTCCTGGTAAGGACTAGTGAGTTCAAACAGTGCCAGGCTCAGCTCCAACCAAAGCTCAGGAAATGAGTGCTGAGGATCACAGACCCAGAACTCTTTAAAAATCATAGATGATGAGACCTGAAGTGGACCTTACAAATTATCTATGCCAGTCTTTTTATTTAGCCCTGAGGAATCTGAGGCCCAGAGGCGAACATTTCTTGCCTTATATCATCCAGTTAGTTAGTGCTGCTTCTCATTATCCTGCCTCTTCCACTAAGGAACCTGAGCTGATCCCAGTGTCTCTGGGTGTCAGTATCCTCACAGTACAATCCCACCTAGGGCTTTTGTGTTTGAGACGGTAGCTCCGGGCTCAGCTCTGAGACTCACCAGCTGTGTGCTTCACCCAGGCTCCTTAAAGATCTGTGGGCCTCGTGGTCAACACCTGCTGAGTGGGGATGGAAATGGGCTTGTGACTACATCTAAATGCCATTTATTTAAAATGCTTAACACCGTGCCTAGAACATGCGGCAGCTCAATAAACATTCACTGTCACTGCATTCGTGGGGTTCCTCATGTGCCACTCCCAGGGAGGGGAGCCGGGACAACTAAGGATGCTGATTTAGTCCATGCAAAGTATCCCCAAAAGAAAGGAGGTTTGCCTTTCCTAGGAAGTAAAAAGTGCTAAGCAAATTCTCTGTGTTGTTCTATTATTTGGAGAACTCCAAACTTTGTGATCCATTGAGGATAGTTGGTTGCTTTGCCCAAATTATTCAGACAGTTACCTCAGCTCTCCCTTTGCTTTAGACACAAAGCCCATGGCAGTAACAACTGATTTATCAGACTTCATCTTCCCGGGAGACCATAAGTTCTGTTTTAGCATCAAAAAGAGGAAGATATCCTTCAGAAAGCGGGCAAAGGCCCGGGAAAGAATGAAATTGTTCCTCTGAATCCCATTTGATCCTAACATGCCAATTCGAGGATTATTACTCAGGTAACAGTGCCTGGCTGTGTGTGCTGTTGGAGTGTCAGCAGCGAGAGAGTCCAAATTACAAAACACAATACGCATTTGCAAACAATTTTCTTGTTTACTTTCTCTCCCTGGGTCCCCAGTGAGTTAATGACCATCTCTAGAATGTTTTTTTTGGCAAAAGAATAGTGCCAGCACTGGGCTCCAGCTATAGGAACCTAGCCATGGGTTCCCTTCCAAGATCACTGAAAAACAAAAACCTACCCCCTGTAAAGGGGTTTCACCTTCTAGAGAAAATTCTTTTCAAATGGGGAAAAGACTTCTCATCCCCATTGGAGATAAGACTTGAATTGTAAGAAAAACTGAGAAAGGTGACATTTAAATATTCCCTGAGTATGAGCAGGAAATATGAACTGCTGGAAAGAAAGCTGTATGTGCCTTGGGCATAGGGAAGGAAAGAAGCGCCCATAGAAAGCAACAGGGGGCTGGTGTGGTAGATGATTCATACCCGCTTCACAATGTCCTCTGCCTCCAGCCCTATTGGCAAGCCCGAGGGCTTCCCTGGGCAGAGACTTGGGTTCAGGACCCAGCTAACCAATTCCAGCTACTTGGCCTTCTGAGACTTTCCACTAACCCAAGGGTAGAAGGAACCATTGAGCCGTAGGTCAGATGGGATGATTTTAAAGCATGACCAGGATCCAGAGGATGAAGCCTGTGCCCAGCAAGGCCTGTCTGGCCACCTGCTTTTCCTTACATCTGTCCATGGCTTCCTGTTCTCACCAGGACATGGCCCAAGGCATCAAACTTGCAGATGACTGGATTTCAAGGCCAAGAAAGTGTTCTTAGACCTCAGGCAGTAGAGGTATAGAACCTGGTGGTGCACAAGAAGGCAGGGGGTATATTTGCTGACACAAATGTGTTACAGATTTGATACCATAGCATTTTGCTTTCCTCAGAGACGGCTGTGCTTGTCTATGAGTCAGATGGGTCAGGCTAAGCTGAGCTTGGCTGCGCTCATGCATGCACTTGTGTTCAGCTGGTGGGACTACTGGGTTTGGCTGGTCAATGATGGCCTCAATTGGGAGGACTTGGCTGTTCTCAACATGCCACCCACATTTCTCCAGGAGGCTGGCTCATACATGCACTCATGTGAGTGGCAGAGGTCTAAGAGAAGAAAAGGGAAAACACAAGCACTGTTTCAAGCCTCTTCTTACATCTAGTTTGCTACTATTCCACTGGCCAATGCAAGTCATATGGTGCTATGGTCTGAATGTGTCCCCAAAGTTCATGTTTTAGAAACTTAATCCCCAATGTAACAGTGTGGAGAGGTGGGATCTTTAAGAGGTGATTAAGTCATCAAGGCTCTGCCCTCTCAAATGGATTAGTGCCACTATCGAGGCAGTGAGTCATTATCACAGGAGTGGTGTCCTTATAAAGGATGAGTTCGGCCCCCTTCCCTCACTTTGTAGCCATGGGAAGCCTTCTGCCATGTTATGGTTCAGCAAGTCAGCCCTCACCAGGCGCAGCCCCTCGATCTGACCTTGGACTTCCCAGCCTCTGGAACCATGAACCAAATACGTCTATTGTTTATACATTACCCAGTCTGCGGTATTCTGTTACAGCAGCACAAGCCCAGAATCAGAGTGAGAGGAGTTTGCAAAGTCACACAGCAAAAGGCACAGAGACAGTGAGGACATTAATTAGGATCATTAATCAAATCGATCTACTGCAGCATCTATCTTCATGTTAGGAGACGCTCTCAAATGTCTCAGAGCCTCGACTGCCCATTCGTATTTAAGAGTGAGGGAACGGGAAGCTGCCTGGAAGCCCTGGGGTGGGAGAGGCCAGGGTGAGCTGGCATTCACTGCAGGAGAATCAGAAAAGAGCTGGCCTTGGCATTAGAGGCCTCCAAATGTCAGCACATCGGTCTTTTTTTTTGAGGATGTTGAGTTTCTCCAGAGAAAAACACTCTGATTTCCTCCCTGCGGTGGGGTATAGCCCCTGATAGTTTTGAGATCAAGTCAGAAGGAGGGGCTAGCAGTGACACGGTTCGGTACATAAGTATTCACAGAAAACTCTAGTTTTTAGCCCGGAGCCCCACCTCTGCCCTCTGCTATGCCCAGCATCCCAGAGCCCAGGGCCTCTCCAATTCCTTTTTGCAAGAGATTAATCCTGTGTAGGTGGGTGAAGGAGAGGGCAGTGTGAGAATAAAGGTGGCAGGGCAGGTGTTGCCTGCCTGTGCTGGACTGGGGAGGGGTCCCGGGGTGGTCCATGGTCCAACGGCTGCGTGCTCAGACACTCAGCCAGCCTCCCCCATGGCGCCTCCCAGCACTGAGACTCCTGGGCTGCTCTCTGCAGTTTCCTTTCCCCACAAACACTGAAGTTCCAACTTGAACGTGGCAACTTCTGGGGGACCTGAATGGGACTTGGGGAGGGAGGTTGTAAATGACTCACGTATTTTTATATTTTAATACTACTTGATTTTAAAGGACAGACCTATATATGTCTATGCTAAATATAAATTTAATTTTAAAAGAAAGGTAGACGCCAGGGGAAGGAGAGTTTTGACACCTCTGCTTAGGAGAAAAATTCCCATCCGGAACACTGGGTTAGGGCCAATTCATTTGGAACTGACTGGTCCACAGCTCATAGCACCTGCCACCCACCACGCACAAGCTCAGCAGCACCCCCGCTGGCCTGCACCCCATTCGGTGTGTGCCCCCCTACTCATGTTGCTGCTCCCTTGGATGTCGCAGCAATGTCAAGTAGATTTAAGTGTTTCTAAACACTTCTCAGTTTCTGTATTTATCTTGTCAGGGACCAGTGCAAAGAGTTCAGAGACACGCACCAGTGAGTAGTCCACACTTAACTTGCTAAGACCGTTTCCTGTTCAAGGGAAATTGAGGACCTGAAAAGCACTTTAGATCTAGGACAATTACAGTTTTCTTTGTTGGTTTTATTTTTTTAATGTTTTAATCTGTCTTATTGCAACCCACTTCAATGGTCAATAGCCACAGCTATGTCTTTCTGAGACATTCTTTGTCTTAGAGAATTCATTCAAACTCCTCATTTTGCAGATGAAGACTCTGAGACCCAAAGAGGTGAAGTGACCTTCCTAAAGTCCCACAGTTGTTTTGTCACAAATCTCGGAATCCAGCTTGATGTCTTTGTCTGTGACTCCATCTGCCCTGAAACAGAAACATGTTTTTTTGTCATGAAGTCTGCTGCATAAACACCTCACATGACTTTTGGTAATGCTGGTTGTCTTAACTTCCAACTATCACCTAAATCAAGAAAAAAGCTGCAAAATTCACATTAGGTATGTGCAAGAACCAGAAACATATACTTCTCCAACGGCCCCAAAATTCCAGGTGGCACTAAGCACTGCTTCAGGGGAGGGTTGTACCAAAGCCAGGCTCATGAGGCCAGAACTCCCCTGGCATGGTACACCCAGACTCCCAACAACAGGCATGAAGCCATGTCAATCAGAGCCATTGTTCAGGCCACCAGATCCCACCTGACTACAGGGATGCTAAACAAGCTATAGCACATTCATAGGAGAGTCTGCGGTTCTGAAATCACATCACTAGAGGAGAAATTGAAAGAGTAGGAGATAGTCAGGCTGGGGAAGAGGAAATTCAAGGAGACACAGAGCTGTTAGTAAACATGAGTTGTCACATGGCAGATAAACTAGATGTATTGCAAGGGGCCCCAGAAGTTCACACTAGGAAGTGTCACCTTACTGTGCAGAAGAGTTTTTAGTAATTACAGCTGTCTAATGGTGGAATGATTGTTTTAAAGGTAGTGAGTTCCCTGTCACCAGAGGTATACAAGAAGAGACGTTTGGAAAGAGGTCAAGTATTACCAGATAAAATACAGAATGTCCAGCTAAGTTTAAATTTCAGATAAATCACAAATACTTTCCCAGTGTAAGTATGTCCCAAATACCACATAAGACATATTTACATTAAAAAAGTATTCGTGGTTTATCCGAAATTATAATTGAACTAGGTTCTCCTATTGCTATTTGCTAACTCTGGCCACCCTAGGTATTGCGGGAACAGTCTGGGCTATGATTTTCCCACTCTTTTTAAGATTATAGGAAGGTATGCTGTGACAGCCAGGCTGTTGTTGGTCTAAATGAAAAACATAATTTTTCTAAAGAAAAACTGTCCTCTCGTGTCTCTTAGAGCTAATACAAACTAGCCAGCTGCTCCCGCAGGGCTGTCGTTACAGAACTCAATAAAATGGATCCTCTTCAGCTCTGGGGGATTGAGAGCTGCAGGGCTTCCTCACGCAACAATGAGAACTTGTCGGTTCTGTTTAGTAAACATAATGTTTGACACCAGGCGCTCCTCTCGTTTGTTTATATTTGGCTGCACCGCAGGCCAGGGGCAAGGCCCTTGGCTCCATGGTCAGGGATCTTGTTAGAAAGTAAGCAAAGACCACAGGTGTTCCCTGGAGAAAAGACCTAAATGCTGATCAGAAAAGAATTCATGCAAAACATCACTGCTTCCACCCAAGACACACAGCCCTGCATGGGCCACCCCGTGGGAAGACAAGGCCCCAGCGTCTGGTCTCTCTCCTCAGCCCCAACCCTAAACGCTACACCCTCAACTCAAAAATCGAATGTTTCTTGGCCTGGCAGCTCTTCTGTCAGTTGGCCGCCACATTGCCAGGTTAAAGAATCCCAAAGTGTTGGGATATAATTCTGAATTTCCTGCCTTTCGTCAGTTTCAGCCAGATGCTTGCCTCTCACCAGCTCAGCCCACCGAGGGAGGCAGACCGTCCACACTCAGCCAAATTGTTCATGTTGTAAAGGCTTCCAAAGGCTCACGGTCTTAAAAAGGGAAATGGAAAATGCAGCAAGCCTGGAAATGCCTCGCCCGTTTCCCTTGGCTGTCCTTACACCTAGAGCCCCTGTTTCAAACTGGTCTGCTGCACCTGAGTGTCATCCTTCAAAGGACCGATGACGGATGCTGCGCATTGCGTCTGGTGCTGAGGTAAGCTGACACCACCCAGCTGTTGGCCTACTGACCGGGTGGGCATTCCAGCTCTGACCCTCCCTGACGACCCCAGAGCAAAGACGGTGGCAGTGGAGGAAGCGCCCAGTTTGGGGAGGGGCTGAAGAGAGGAGAGAGAGAAGGGACCCAGTCCAACCTGCGCACTGCCAAATCCACTCATGAAACAGGCAGAATGGCATCTGGGAAGGCTGGCTTCTCAGGGGCATGTGAGCCGGAGTCCCCATTCTCCTGCTCCCAAGCAAAGGGACGCTGAGCAGCTGGAGCCTAAACCCATTGACCTCATGGCTCAGACCCAGGTGAAGAGCAGAGCTGGGTGTGCTTGCAAATTAGCAGGGCTGAAAATAGCCCAGATTCATCTTCTATCTGCTCAAGCAGCCAGCTTGGTTCAGCTACAATAGGATGGCTCTGGGTAGCCATCCTGCAGGAAATAGTTATCCATCAGCTGCTTCAGAGAGGCTGGGGAGCCAAAATTCCAACTTTATTCCATTAACCACCTGGAAATGGAAAATGAATCAGAAAGAAGTTGGAAGGGTATGTTTCTGTGCTTTGGGGGACCTGCTCTGAGCAGATGCCCTGCAGGCTCAACAGCAATCCATTTGGGCTGGGTTTCCCAGAGGACACCTCCAAGAAGCATGTCTTTTAAGGCAGGGATCGTGCCCATGAGTTTTATTCAGTTTCAACCAAGCCCTTCCAGCTGAATCAGCAGAGAAATCCTGTATCTGATGGAGAAACCCTGGAGGCCGGGCTTCCTGCTCCCTGTTTCTCTAGTGACGCTGAGGTTGGCCAGGAATTTCCTCATCCTATCCTCCCACACCCCTGTCTCCCCTCAGCCGACCCCACCCCCAGAAAAACTCTTACTTTCCACTTTCCCAGGGCATCTTACCCAGTGTGAAGCGATGGTTCTGCCATCACAAAACCGGAACTGGCGCCCTCTGCCTCAGTCTACCACCATTTGGCCCACAATTAAAATGAATGAACTTACAAAGAAAATCAAGAGAGAAAGGAGCGGGAGAGATGCAGGGTTGAAAAGGGCAAGGGGGAAGGACATGGGGAGGTGGGAGGAGATGGGAGAGAAGGGCCACAGAGAGAGGGAGGAAGGCGAAGGAGACGGTGAGGGAGAGAAGACAGGACGAGGAGGGCGGCTGGCAGAAGAAAAACGGAGAGAGAGAATGATACCACTGTTCCCTTGTCTCATCTTCCTGAGAGTCATAACAGTCTCACTCATAAAAGGCAGAGACACGGCCAACTCTGGGGTGGCCCAGGGGCTGCAGGATCCCAGCCTCCAAGCCGGGAACAAAGGACACAGGGAGGGAGGAAGCACCTTCCATTGCAGCGTGGGGATGGGGGCATGGGGACCCAGGGCAGGGCTCTAGGGGAGCCCGAGGCCCCAGGGCAGAGGGGATGGCTTGGACATTTACCCCCACACCAGGACAGGTCGGGACTCCGATCACAGGGGACTGATGTCATTCCCTAGGCTTCCTCCCTCCCAGCTCTCACATTGTTTTGGGGTCTTTTCTTGTTCTTCGCACTGACTTCCTGCCATTAGGATCTCCGGGTCGCTTTTGCCTTATTGGGACACTGCAGGAGACCACTGCTGGCAGTTCCTCCTTGAGAGGCTTAGAAACTGGAGTAGAGAAAGAAATCAAAGAAGACCAGCATGGGGCAGCCCTGCCCTTCAGAGTTGTCCTCCATCTGGAGAGGAAAGATTTGAGAGGATGGTTCCCAGCAGCCTCAACCCCGTGCCCACCCCAAATTGCCACCCTGAGCAAATTGCCACGCTGCCAGAAATTCCACCACCTACTGTTCATCAGTTACTGATGCCTTCTTGTGATTTGGCTTATCTGGTTGCACAGGAAGGGAAAGATGTATAAAAACCCTCCCCATCCAGGAGGTCCTAGGGCCTTGGGCCATACTTGTGTGTATACATGTGTCTACACACAAACACACACACGCATATACATACACATAGTCACACAATCTTTTCAATGACTCCGGCTGCCTAACAAATGACCCCAAACTTAGTGGTGTGAACCAATCATTTATTTTACTCATGAATTCTATGGCTCAGAATTCACAGTAGAGTGGGGACAACCTGTGATGACTGGAGGGGCCCCTCCACGATGACTTGGGCCCTCAGCAGGAAGACCCAAAGGCTGGGGGCTGAAATCCTCTGGAGCTTCATTCATTCATAGCCCTGGCAGTTGGTGCCTGTTGAAGCTGAGACCTTAGCTGGACATTGTCAGCCACAACATCCCATGCATGGCCTCTCCATGTAGCCAGGGCTTCCTCCCAACATGGTGGCTGGGTTCCCAGGATGAACATGGCTGGATTTGGGAAAGAGGGATTCTAGTTTCTGTCGTTACCCTTGAGGGAGAATGGGACTGAAAGACAGGAAGGCAGGAGAAGATCAGAGAAAATCTTTTGCTTCTGAGGCTGCTTCTGAGGACTTCATTTTGGGGTACTGTTTTCTGAGCCCCATCACGAGTCACTTCACTTGTCTGCATTTCCGTTTCCTCATCTGCAAAGTACAGCTGCAGTGTGCTGTCTCTCCCTCCCAGGGCCAGCCCTGTACAGGTCTCTAAACAGAAGAGCAGCTGGGACGGAGGGGGCACGCTTCTCCCTGCCTTTGCCAGGCAAAGGTCGAGAGAGATGCTCTCTGACGGCCTGGGCTTGCATGGGTTTTGCACATTTGAAAACCCAATGAGGCTGTCCAAACTACAGCAGAGGCCCAGGAGACAGGTGGGAGGCTTGCTGGGGCAACTCTTTGCCACACCTTCTCAAACAACACTAAGTTAATATGATGCTTTCCTCAATTGCTTTGTGCTGTTCATATCAGTTTTTATTTAACGCTCAACACTGCATTTCATGTTGCCTAAAGCATCACATTCTGTTTCTTCCTCAAACATTTGTCTAAAGTACTAATGATCTACTTATTGCCAATTCCAGTGTTAACTTTTCAGACATTTTCTTAGTTGACTTCCTGTGGCCTTTGATGCTGATGGCTACTGTCTCCTCCAAGCTCTGCCCTTCCCCTCCCTCCTTTGGCTGACACCATTGTTCTGGGTCTCTGTCTACCTCTCTGCTGCCTCCACTTCCCTCTTACGCATCAACACTGTGCCTTGGCTTACAAGGCACTTGCCTCGTTGGTTTCTCTACTCTCACTGTCAAGAGTCTCCACTGCAATATGGGGGTGATGATCCCCAAATCTATACCCCTGACCATTCCCCTCTTCTCAATTCTGGATCTGATCAGCATATCCACTTGACAAACTTCATGCAGGTAAGCCAGGCTTGACACATTCCACACTGAACTCATTGTCTCTGCCCTGTTCTGCCTCCAGAGAGGAAGTGGCTCTTCCAAATCACAGAGCAAGTTTGTTCTACTCATGCAATTGTCTCTTTTTCTCCCCCAAACACATGCTTTCCCAAGTCTTTCGTGCTGACTGTTCTTTTCCTATGTCCACATGACATACAGAAAAACCAAGTATCATCAGGTAAGGATGGTAAACATATTGCAAAATATTAAGGAGGTTTTTCCAAGGAAAACAAAATTATTTACGTAATTCTAAAGGCCTGAGGATATGCCACAGGAAACATGACAAGGTAGAGAAATGATACCATTGAAAGGTGGAATAAAAAATGTCATGAGAGAAAAGATAATAAGAGGAAGAGAGGTGGAGGTGGGAAGAGGAGAGAATTATCAAAGTCCCTCCATATCTTGAGACCCAACTCACACTAGGAAACAGATTCTGGAGAGCTGACCATGCCTGTAAAATAACATCTCACTCCTGGCCCAGCACATCTTCCTGAAACAGTCACCCTCTAGCAAATACTACTAATAGTCCCCTTCTTGGGGACAGTGTCTATCTCAAATCTCCCATCCATGGGGTCCCCAACAGGGAAATGTTCAGCTTGGACACCCAGGCCACCAACTGGGGATCGGCCAACTACAGCCACAGGCCAAATCCAGCCGACTACCTGTTTTTGTATAGCGCTCCAGCTAAGAATGGTTTTTACATTTTTAAATGGTTGGGAAAAAATCAAAACAAGAATAACATTTTATAGCACATGAAAATTATATGAACTTCAAATTTCAGTGCCCATAAATAAGGTTTTGACGGAGCACAGCCAAGCCAATTCATTTACATATTGTCTATGGCTGCTTTCACGCTGCAACAGCAGAGCCACAAATCCTGAAATATTTACTATCCAGTCCTTTACTGAGGAAGTTTGCTGACACCTGCCTTAAATCTATCCAAGTTTCAACCCTCCCCTCCTCCAACCTCCTTGGAAGACACCATATGCACTCCTACATCATCAGCTAGACTCTTTTCCTATCCACTTCCAGGGTCCTTAGGTTAAATCAAATGGGTTATGTACAGCCCAATTTAAATTTACAGCTTCCCTCCCCTTTGAACACAAAGCGTTTTTCAATTGCTCCTGTCTACACTGAACTTTTCCTTTCTCTGAAATCCACCTGTTGTACCACTACCTAGTGTGTCAATTTACTCTGTTGTGGTCTTTACGTCTTATTGTGCTAGGGCTATAAATTTCTTGAAGCAGGTTCTATGTGTTACTCAACTTAATACACAGGGCTTGAGCTCTTAGTATGTACAAGGCACTGCAGGCATCTGAAGACACTTAAAACACAATCTCTGCTTCCACGGATTTACAATCCGGTAAGCGTGGAAAAAATTAATTTTTATCATGCACTATATACATGAATATGAGAGTTCGAAAGAGGGAAATGTCTCATCCAGTTGGGGCAGAGATAGCAAGAACCAAACTGAGAATCAGAGTGCCTTGGGGGTCAGCAGGGTGTGATGAAGTTAACGGGAATTATGAACTCCAAGGAAACCAAAGTTACCCCTGAATCAGATGGGTAGCTGATCTCCTTCCCACCTGGAGAGTTTCCCTTGGGTTAGAAACTTAGAGGATCCAAGATTTCTTTCAATAGGAGAGATGACTCCTTACCTTGCAGTAAGTATTGTACACACTAAGGGATAGAGCCAGAGCCAGAGATTGTCAAGTCCAGGCAGTGACACTTTAGCTACAATGTAAAGAAAAACTCATATTCAGAGTTGCCCAAAGATGGAACAGACTGCCTTAAGAGAATATGAAAAGCCTTCTGCTAAGAGAGGTTTAAGCATATACTAGATGCTCATCTAACAAGAATGCAGACAATGGATGGTTTAATATCAAAAATTATTGGTCTGTAATTAAAAGTATGTTTCCTAGACCAGCAGCACCTGATACATGACCTGGAAGTTAGATGTTAGATGCTTTGTAAATTCTTAGTCCTCATACCAGAATTACTGGGTTAGAGTCTTTCAGACTTTGGTTATTAGAATTAAATAGCATTCCAGGTGATTCATAGGCACAATAAAATTTGAGAACCATGAACTAGACAACCTTCAAATTTCCTTCCAAACCTGAGAATCTCACCTTCAAAATTAGGAGCTAGAACCCCTTGAGAGACTAGACATTAGTAATGTTATTGTAGATAACATCTTTTGTATTTCTCTAAAAGAGATTCCCAAAAACTACCCATGAGCATTCAGATACTTAGTATCTTTAGGCCTGTAGTGTTGTTGGGGTCATCAATTGTAAGTATCAAGAAGATTTAGGAAATACCACGAATTAGATTTTATAAATGGTGTGCATTATAGACATTCCTATTTTGATATGTGCTCAATTCCAACATGCGAACATACAAAGGACACCAAGCAATGCTCTCTTGGTTCAAATCGGACCAATAACCACATGTTCAGTGGCAGCTAAGAGGGATCCTATGACCTATTTTGATCCAACTTCAGCAGAAAGCCTAGTTCCTGGGAGCCTGCAATCCTAACCAGGATCTTGGGGCCTAGTGTGTGTAAAATACTGTCCTGGTATAGTTTCTCCATTCTTAACACCAAAAGAAAAAAGGAAGGCAGAGGACTTGCACAGTCTTTTCCCTGTCTCCCCACCCCCGCCCAAATTGTATTCCGCACACATGCTGAAGCATTAGCATCGGCTGATTTGGAAGGAATATTGGAAATGAAGTGATAGCAGAGTAAATGTCAATGCATTCAGTGTGACACCGTGAGCACCAGATCTTAAACAGCTTCATCATTGTGGCATTTACTGTATCCTGAAATAATATTAATCCCACTGTTGTCCTTCTTGATGGAATCATCCATGAATATGGTTTATGGGCCTGGCCAAAGTGATAATAGGTTAAAAGAGCAGCCTATCCACTGTTCCACTAAATTAAGGTCGCTTCATGGAATTTAATGAAACAAGTGCTGCATGGGGTTTTCAAAGGACGTTCTTGTAATTCATGTCTATTTAGGGCTCCTGATAACCAGAAACCTAATTTCTTAGAGTAAAATAGCTTTTTGTAAAGCCTGGTCATATAGAAGAATAAAAAAGAAAAAACTTTAAAGGGCAATAATCAGAGACCTCAACAGTAATATTTTGTTATTTCAAATCTAAAGTTTAAGCAAAAAGAAAAGAAAAAAAGTTGAGAGGGAGCAATGAGACATTTTGAATGAAACCAAATATGAAAATTAATCAGATTCACGTGTCATTCTGCAGCTGAGTGCTGGAATAAGGGTTTTGTCCTACCCCACTCCCTTCAGCCACATACCTAGGGAAATTAAAAGGTCGTGGGGTACAGAAGGCCATGGCACGCTAGAACTGAAGGAACTGTCCGGACTCTGCGGATGGTAGAGGAAAGACAATGGCAAATGTTCCCATGCAGCTATTTCCATTCCATGTGCCGAGGCTGGACAGGGCTAAGGGTGACCTTTTCTAAGAGCCATAACCCCACATTCATGTCCCTGGAAGTACAGGAACATACCACTACCCCTGCTGAAGACTAAGCTGAAGTATCAAACAATCACAGATATTTATTGATATTCAATATGGGTAGCTAGGACAGTCCATCTGTTTTAGGGTAGAGGCAAACCCCAAAGAAATTTAATGAATTTTTTTTCTTTGGACTGCACCTTTTTCTTGTTCCCTATAACCAATGACTCAATGTTTTTTTGTTAAGGTGGAGGTCACAAAGTCACATACTAACAGGGGCCAGACAGGTAACTGAAATGGGTGAAGTGGGCCAAGTGAAGTAGATAATAGAGACTAGTTGGGACTGTGTCCAGCAGGGGAATGCTCGTCCCACTGACACTGAGAAGCCATTATTGAGCTTGGCAACGTGGGTTCCATGCAGGACAGAGTTGGTATTGCTATATTTTCCAATTTTTCAAGAGATCCTAGAAACTTCAAATTTTTACATGAAATAGTCTAGTTCTTAATTGGCGCAATTTTAATTATTTTTAAATTATAAGAAATCATGACTGTGGGCTGCAACCCTAACTCAGCTGACAGATCAGGAGTTTGTCACTCTTGCCAGAGAAAGAGCCAGCAATGCCATTTAGGCTTCGAGGCACTGAGCTGGAAAAGAGAAAGTAATATATGAATAAGTCCCAAAAGTATGTGTAACAATACATAAATCACATTAAATAAAGAGAAGCCACTCCTCTGCCTGGCCCATTTTCTCTTTGCATTGGGCCTATTCACAGTCAATTTTCAGTTAATTTTGCTTTTTAGGCAAATCTTTGTAAAGAGCCCAAGGTCAGGGTCTGAAGCCACCCACCACCTTCTGGGTGACCCTCGCTGTGAGTTTCCATGAAAAAGTCCTCCCCAACAGTCAAAGTCTACTCTGAACTGCCCCTTTTCACCAAAATTTGGAAGGATGTTTTCTCTCTCTCTCTCTCTCTCTCTCTCTCTCTCTCTCTCTCTCTCTCTCTCTCTCTCTCTGTTTCAGTCATATCTCTCAAGATAAAACTAGGTTAATTACCCAGAAAGTTGGCTGTCTTTTAAGGCCTCAATTACTTGGACCCAGAAACCACA
>RJWJ010011140.1:0-45152 GCA_004363605.1 Indri indri
TGACAGAGCCTGGCAGGGATACTAAGGACGAGGAGACACGGGGCTCTTCTGATGGGCGACTTTGGCTTGAGAACTCTCTGACCGCCTGCTGAACTTTCCGTAGAATGGCATGGCAGTCTAGGATGCTCCCAGCAAATGGTCCTTCCTTCCTTCTCTCCTTCACTTGGGGTCAGACCTACCTTCCTGGCACCCTCCCCATTTTCTATCACAGGTGCTTTCCCTGACAAATTTTTGGCACATCTAATCCTATCTAGCATCTGCTTCTCAGAGGACCCAGACTAACACATCTTCTCAAAAAGTGTGCTCCCTAGGCAATTAATAGATGTTTCTTGAGGCACCTTTTGAATCCACAAACCATCAGTGCTGTCTGGGTGGGTGTCACCATGGAGGGGTGTCACACCAGGCCATGTGTCATGGCATCACACACATACCCGATTCAAAGTTTGGCTCTTCCACCTACAGCTGTGTGAGCTGGGGCAAGTTCCTTAATCTCTGCTACCCTCAGTTTCCCCATCTGTGAAATGGGATACTCATTTTTCCCTTGCAGGTTTTTTTGGTGGGGATTAATTGAGATAACAATGCATGTAAGGGCTTATCATAGGATCTGGTGCACAGTGAGCTGGCTGGGGCTGGCTGCTAAGGGCTTCGCTCTCTCCCTCCTTCAACACCAGCGCTCCGCTACCTCCCAGACGAGAAGGGAGGAAACCCATGCGCCATTGGTCATCTCTCATATAGGGTCTCCTGATGCCCTACATTTTAAACACTGCCTCACTGAGTTCTTGCAGAGTTGGGGCCTCTGCTTCTTCATCTGACCTACTGTTAACATCCCTATCTTGGTTCTGATCATGCAGGGTCCTGTATGGTTCTCAGCGGATGTCTCTAGCACCTCTTTTCCAGAAACTATAATGCTCCCCTATCCGCGTGCTCACTGTGGCAGCTGCCATGTTGGTGCACTTGTCCCCAGATACAGTTGATTGTTCCAGGGGTGGCACCTGTCTCAAAATGAGCCATCGATGCCTTCCCTAGGAATTTTGGACTCCGAACTAGGGGTGACAGTGTGTCTCTCTTTGGAGGTGGCTGAGGCCATGATACCTCAAGCTCTGAAGCTGTTGGCAGCTGTGTTTCCCACTGTGTGAAAGGAGGAAGCTGGGCCACATGGGATGAAAGAATGTGGTTGTCACACGAGAGAGGGAGAGATGAGAGGCAGAGAGCTGTCTGGTTGCATTCAAGTCCTTGGCTTTGGTTATTCCCTAGGCTTTGTGAGAGACCCCCACGTCTCATACTCAACTCCCTCGTTGCTTAAACCACTGTGAGTAGGGCTCCTGTCACTCATAGCCCAGAGAGCTCTGCCTAATGATAGAGCACTCTTGTTCCATGTGTCTATCCTGCCTTCCCATCTTGACTTTGAGCCTCTTGGGAGACTCTGCTATGCCCCTCGTTCTGTGCCTGCCCACAGCGCCCAGAATAGTGCCTGGCCCCTGCAGCTGCTCCGGACAGATGTGCCGTGGACAATGAGGCTTGATCAAGTATTCTGCTCATGGAAGTTTTCTATATATTCTACGCATGATGTCATAGGCCTGCTTTAAATCTATGCTCAAAATTCTGGATTAAACTGCTAAAAATATTTTGTGGCAAGGACTGTGGACCCTTTTGGGAAGGAGCTTCTGGCAGGTATTTTGTAAGAGGCTTGGTGGCATTTCAGGTTGTTGGGTGTTGCTGGGAGAATTGCTGTACTTAAAATGATGCAATGTTGCCATCTGCCCCACCCCACCCCAGGGTCCCCCATCCCACCCCTTCCCTCCCCTGCTCCACCAAACATCCCATTTAAAAATGCAAACATTGAAGGGGTCACTGAAGCCACAGCGTGGCTTCTCTGTGGTTGTAGAGGGTCTGATTCTTTCTCAAGGTCTTTCACATACATTATTTCATTGACTCCTTATTAAGGTGTAAACTTCACGAGGACAGATATTTGTTTTGTGTTTCATACACAAGCTAGTCTGAGCTGGGCTTTTCAGCAAACATTTTGGAGTCAGATTCTTCCAATATTTGTTACATGCCTTCCTTGAGCCTGGGCCTGAGGCCTTTCTCACACGGTGTCTCATTTAACTCAGGTACCTCATGACCCAGGATTTGTGAGCCCATTTAACAGACAAACAAGCACACACAGAGAGGTCAGTGAACTTATGCCGGGCCACACAGCTGATCAGTGGCTGTGCTTGGATTTGACTCTGTGTCTAGTTCAATTTTCACATAACACCTGGAATAATAAATAATGGAGGAAACTCAAAGGTGAGCTGTTCTTTCAAAAAAGAAGACAGTGGAAAGTATTTCCCTCAATTTATGGAAAAATGAGTCCCGATGGACTTCTTCTTCCTGATTCTGGAGCTGGGACTTGGGTGGGATGAGTGGGCAAAATGTAAGGGGGTGCCAATTCAGTAATCAAGAGAAATAATATTTTAATGCCACATTTTTAAAAATTGAAATTAATGAAAAAACTATGATGAGTAATATATCAACATTTTAACTAAAGGTAAGATCTGTTGACAGGGCCAAGATGAGGGCTAGGTGAGTTTGATGAACCACACAAGTACAGGGTTGGATCATGAAAGGTAGGGAAGACACCATCGTGCATTCATCAAAAGCCAATTTTGTCTTCCTCCGTGGCTTGCAGGTAGACTACAGGTCTCCTCTTCCTTGCAGTGAAGTGTGGCCATACGACTAAGTCCTAGCTGATGGAATGTCAGTGGAATTGATGTGAGCCAGCCCAGACCTGGCCATAAAAAACACCCAACATTCAATCCTCCATTCTCTTTCCCTCTCCCAGCTTGATACAGATGAGCGCGGTGACCTCAGAAGCCAAGGGTTGAAAATGACGGAGCCACCAGATGAAAGGAACATGGGAAATCAGTCATGGAGGACAGTACCCCACAGGTCAAATTAAGACCCCCTCTTAGAACTTCAAGGGAATTTTAAAAACCTTATATAGTGTCACTGCACTAAAATTTTGGGGGGTTTTATGCTCATGCAGCTAGCATGACTTTAAAATAGAACTTGTTCCCAGAAGTGGGGTGCCACTGTTATAAAACCTAAAATACATGTCATTGGCTTGGCGGTCAGGTGGTAGGCAGCAGGGAAACTGGTCATGGAGCTGGAAGTATGGAAAGCCATGCTATACAAGGACTACACTTTGGGCGAAACTGTCACACGTGGAAACTTGGAAGGCAGACCCTGTGTCTACTGAGCCTGTTGCTTTTAGCGAACGCAGTTGGAAAGAGTCAAAGCAATCCTATGATTTGGATTTTACTTTCTGCTTTTGGCAAGGTATTGGGAGTAAGAGCGGGCTCAAGAGAGACTTGGCTGATTAGACTTAAAACACCTCTTGTGTCCTTGAACTTGCACAGGAAGAAAGCAGCCGCAAAGGTCGTGTAGCCTGAAAGGTGGGAATACTCTTCTAAACCCACTGCGTGGAAGTTCATGGACCAGGAGAAACCTCCAAGAGCCAAGTCAGGAGCCACAAGAAGTAATGAAAGACACAGATTTTCCCAGAGAGCAGAGTCAGCATCTAATTAGGAAAATTCCCCACTGCAAGGGCAGGGCGTCTTTCCTTCAATTCCTCTGCATTCCTTGCTGGGTGTTTATCTGGGCCTCTTAAATCTCACCCTGTGCTGTGCTGTGTGTTCCTTGAAAGCTACAGTGGTCATAAGCATGTCACATCCCACTAGCAACATTAAAACCTTTTCTGGAACTTGATATTCAACAGGAACCTTTAAAGTGGTTATTCTCTTTAGCCCAATTCCATGTCTAGGAATCTAGTCTAAGAAAATAATCTGATGGGTAAATAAAGATTTTAACACAGAGGTTCCAACACAATATTATTTAAATGGTAAAAAAAGAACTGGGTACTACCTAAATATTCAATGGTGGATTAAATAAATGATTTAGAAAATTGATAGTATATTTATAGGGTGGAATATTATTTATCCATTAAAAAGTTTTTAATGACTTGGGAGAAATGCTCATGTTGCAAAGTTGTGTATATACTAAGACTTCAACCGTGTATAAGACATACACAGAAAAAAAGCTGGAAGGAAACATGTTAAATGCTCCTGGTGATTGTACAGGGAATTATATTGTTTACTAGAGATAATGTCTTTGAAATTTTGGATAATACAACATATAGATTTTCCACGAAGGTCATGGATTGCTTTTCTAATTAGAGGACAACATCCTCCCTTAAAAGAGAAACAATCGATGATATGTCAAAGTCTTCCTCTATCTGCTATTCCTCCTGTTCCATCTGGCTTGATGTGCTGGAGACAGCATTGGCCCGAGAATCAGGAGGCCTGAGTTCTAGACTAATTTGCTGTGTGGTCTTTGGCCCCGCTTGGGCCTGTCTTTCTGTTTTTCACAAAGGGGCTGCACAGGATGATATTGCACGGGACTTTCCAGTTCAGAAAGTCTTTCTACAAATGTGCTGAATCACTCCAGTTTATCATTCCTTTTCATTCCTGGAGGTAAAACCAACCCCGAAATCTTGGAGCCCGATAGACTTTGAAATTGGACCTCATTTTAATTCTCAAGTTTTTAGCATGAGAGCAACATTCAATATGGTTCTGAAATATCTCATGCAAAAAAGTGCCAGAGTCATAGACTGAAATATTTATTTGAATATAAATGAACTCAGATTTGCCAAAATACGTTCCCCCTGTTGTCATGGACACAAATGCCTGACTTTCTGATTTGCATTTCTTTTCTAATGGGTACAATATGTTTCAGCTCCTCATTGGTGCTGGGATTGGATTTGAGAAACTCACCGTTCTGTGAGCTCCCCAAAATGTCAGCCGGTGGGGCACCTTTGTGCCCTCGATCCTGCTTCACCTAGCCAGCTGGAAGAGAGTTTGTGCCCCTGTGGGGTCAGGGCAGGGGTTCAGAGAGTGCCCCACCTCTCCCTGCTAGCCTCCCCTGGAGGAACGAGCAGTAGATTTCAGAGGTGCCAGGGTGCCTTCCACCTATTGCCTCTCTAGGTCTCTTTCCCAGCCCAGGCCCCCTCCTACCTCTTTGGAAATTCACCTTTGCCCTCTTGTTCTTAATAGTGAGGGTCGCAGGGATTGTTGTGCAGACATTCCTGGCCCCTGCTGGCATCTGCTCTTTCTCCTATGTGCCCTCTAGAGCCTGGGTTGCCACCTGACCCTTCCTCCTTGCTCAGATTCTCAGAATCATGTTCTATTTACTTTTCCCTTTTCCTCTTCACCTCAAGAGAGAAAATCCTCCAATCCTACTGATTCTACCTCCTAATAACCCCTCTGCTTTCATGGAAATTTCTTTCAATATCATGTCCCTCTAACAGGGATAAAACTCTCATGGGATCTTGCCATCCTTGTGCTTAAAACCCTTTAATGGCTTGACCTTGATATTGAGATAAAGTCCAAGATCTTTACGATGGCTTTCGAGGGCCTGCTCTACCTTGGTCCTGTCCCCACCTTCAACCTCATCTCCTGGCACCCTCTCCTGTGCTTGTCATACTCCGGGTACTTGGGTCACTTTGTGCTTTTCTGCTGTGCCATGCTGCTTCCCCCCTCTGGGCCTTTGCACATGCTGTTCCTCCCACTTGGAACACCCCACCCCCACCCCCAACAGACACTTCTACACAGGTTTTAGGACATACACCTTCAATGCCACTAGTTCAGGGCAATCTTCTCTAGCACCCCCAGCAGATTATCTATTCCCCAGATACACATACTCATCACCCCCTGGGCTTTTCCTCTATAGATGTGTCTCAATTGGAATGAAATACTTACTTAATGTCTGTGATTTTTGCCGACCCATACACTCCATGATGGCCAGCATCGTGTCTGTTCAGTTTGCTACTGTATCTCTAATCCCTTATGGATTGTCAGGAATGCAGGAGGTGCCAAATAATTATTTGAATGACAATGAATTCTTTAGACTGGTTGTCAGAATAAATTTCTAAGTAAAAAATCTGACCCCATAAGCCCCCAACCCACAACTCTCCCCTCCCCTGACAAAACTAAAAACTTACTCTTGAGTTCATTGTTTATCAAAGAAGTAAAGGCCAAGTTCCCTGGTGTCACACACAAGACCTGCTGCAGTCCGACTCCTGCCTGTCTTCCAGCCCCATCTCCTCCCACTCCTGCCCTGACTCTCTGCGCCCCAGGCGCACCCAGCCCTTCAGAGCCCCCGACCCACTGGGGCCCTTGTGCTCGGGGCCTTGGCTCTAACTGCTGGGTTTCTATTTCCCTCTTCCCTGTGTGGAGAACTTCAGCACAGCTTCCAGAACCCAGCTTGGACAAAGGAACCCAGGCCTTCGCCCTCCCCTGGGAATCCTCCCCTATCGCCCAACCAGCTCATCCCATCCTGCTGGGCTGCATTACTCATGTCAAAGTTTGTGTTCACCCTCTTGTGACCCCTTTAGGACAGGAACCCTGTCTTCTCCTCCTTGTATCCCCTGTGCCCAGCGCCGGGGCCGGCCCACAGTGCCATGAGGGCATGTTTCCACCCCTCTGCCCGTGTTTCCTCTCTGCTCATGGACGAGAAAGAACTCTGCATCCCTCGTGTCTGGAGATTGCCCCCTTCCTAATTCCTCCCTGATATGCCCCTCCCATGGGAGATGTTCATAGTCTAATTGGACAGAGTAAGGACATTCTCTGAAACAAATTGTACCAGTGGGTGGAGTGTCTGTGTCTTAAAGGCAGGAACAGAGGCTCCGCGCCTCCTCCGCCTGTTCATCCAGCCAGGCACCTGACCCTGCCACCATCCTCTCTGACGTATACAGCTTCCGTGCCTGACTCCTAGAGGGTACGTCTCGCGGGGCATGCCCTGAGTGTCTCACCACCTTAGGTCCAGGAGGGCTGGGAAAGGGAGCCTTGCTTAGACGTCCTGGCAAAGCTTCACTCCTCGTCTCAGCTTTTTCTGGAGACGGCAGGGGCGGGGAGGAAGGATGCCGGATGCGTGACCGGTTGCTAGTGATAAAGGGCTGCTTCATTTTCCTTTTGAGTACAGCACACCTAGTGTGTGTGCGTCACCAGCCACATTTTCTGGCCCACACTGATGCTCTAATGTGACAATGGAGAACATCTGTTCTTGACTCAGAGTCCCTGGGTTCAAATCCCAGCTCAACTACTTGTTGACTAAGTGACTTTAGACAAGTAACTAGGGCTCCATTTCCTCATCTAAAAAACGTGGGAATCAATAGGGCTGTCATGAAGATTAGATGGGAGACTCTGAGCACAACGCCTGGCACACGGAGGGCACCTAGGGCACTGGAATGGGAGCTCTCTGAGGGTGGGAATGTGTCTGTCATGTTCAGGGCTGTATCTCTCACATCTGGACCTGAGCGCGACACATAGTAGGTGCTTAATGAATGTTTATTATATGAATTGTTATTGTTGCTATTGTTAATAATGTGTAGGATGTGCTCAAAAAAGCTTTTAGAATGAATGAATGGATGAACGCATAAATATCCATCCAAAGCCAGGCTGCAGTACACAGGCTTACTGAAAGATATAGAAGAGTCTATTTTAATTAAATCAAATACAGAACACAGACCAAGGAACCTCTACTTTGCATTTTCTGAAATGTCAGCAGAATTTTCTAGGTTTGAACAGCACTGGCATTTTGGAACAGTCGTGTGATGGGAACACTGTCATTCGCTGTCGTTGAGCTCCTCCGGTCTCAAGTGCTCTTCTGGGTCCTGTGGACGCAGATGAACCAGCCGCTGTCTCTGCCTCAAGGAGCTCCAGGCTCACAAGGTGAGAACCGGGGCAACACCTGGAGAATGGCCTCAGGTGTCCACCACGTGTGGCTCCAGCTCCAGCTCCAGCTCCGTCCCTTACTTGGTGACTCCCTGAGGATGGCCGTCTCGCCACACTTTGAATGACAAGGTTGGATGAGATCAGTAGCTGTCGACTCTTTTGAGCAGAGGAACCCTTTGCTCCAGGGTGGATGCTGAGGGCACACAGCAGATGACAAGGGGCTGACGGGGGCAGGGAGGCAGGCTCTGCCTGCCCATTCACTCCCGGGGGCCCCAGGAACCCAAGAATTCCAACACTGGTGAACAAAGGCCCGCCAGATTATTCATGATTCTGAGTAATGCAACATAAGGGGGTCTGTTCTGTACCACCCAAGGCGGTTTTCTTGTTTTTGTTTTGTTTTATTAAATAATTTGCTATTTTAGATTAGTTTTATATTTACAGAAAAAGTGCAAGATAGTACAGAGAGTGTCCCTCTAACCACGCCCACTTTCTCCTATGATAAACATCTTACCTTAGTATGGTACAGTCGTCACAGTTAACAGACCAAGCAATATCAGTGCATTGTTCTTAACTAAAGTCCATGCTTTATTCAGACTTTCCTTAGTTTTTCTCCAATGCCCTTTTTCTGTTCCAGGACCCCATCCATATTACATTCAGTACTCACATCTGTAACTTAGGCCCTTTCGGCTGGGGCAGTTTCTACCTTATCAGTTCAGGCTAAGTTACAACACGTATAAGAAGAAATGTTTATTTCTCACAATTCTGAAGGCTGGGAAGCCGGCAGATCCAGTGTCTGGTGAGGGCCCACTTCCAGGTTTGCAGATGGCCGTCTTTTCATCGTATCCCCACGTGCTGGAGGAGCAGAGAGTGAGAACGAGCTCTCTTGTCTCTCCTTAGAAGGGTGCTAATCCCATTCATGAGGGCTCCACCCTCATGACCTAACAGCCTCCCAAAGGCGCCATCTTCCGATTCCATTGCATTGGGGGTTAGGATTTCAACATATGAATTTGGGGAGGGGTGCACAACCATTCAGTCCGTATCAGTTTCTTAGGCTTGCTTTCTTTTGATGAGCCTGACCGTTCTGAGGGGTGCTGGTCAAGTAGAACATCCCTCCATTGGGATTTGTCTGAGTTTTTCCCTCCTTATTAGACTGGGGTTATGGGTTTGGGGAGGACGACCACAGAGGTAAAATCCGTTTTCATCACATCATGTCGAGGGTACTCGCTATCAATATGACTTGCTGCTGCTGATGTGAACCTTGCTCACCTGGCTGAGGCGGTGTGTCTCAGGTTTCTTTACTGTAAGGTGGTCTTTATTTCCCCTTTCCATGCCATACTCTTAGGGAAAAGGTCACTATGTACAACGCGCACTAAGGATTGGGGAGTTATGCTGCACCTCCCTGGGGGCCAAGTACCTACATAAATAATTTGCAACTCTTCTGCAGGGGGAGGATATATCTGCTCCCCCATTTATTTATTTGTCTACTCATTTATTTATCTCAGTATGGACTCAGATATTTATTTTATACTCTGGGTTATAATGCAACATTATTTTATTTATTTTGTTTGAGGTATATACAAGAGATTTGTTCCAAAAGGACTTGGATATCTGCTGGTCCTGCCCCGGGAGAGAGAATCGAGGCAGACAGACAGTGCTGGTGTGGGAGACCTTCACTGCATCCATGCTTTGTGCCGTTGTAGGGTCCCTCGCAGCCGCTGCTGAGGACATTTGGGGAAAGTAGGAGGAGAGGAAGGGCTCCTCCCACCCCTACTCACCCCTAGAAAAGATCTAGACAAAGAAAGGCCAACCTAGCTGGAGCCCGCGTTCCGTTCCCTTCAATGGTGTTGATTACAGGATGTAAAGGGGCGGCCACGCATGCTCACTTCATCTCCCGTAACTGTGTCACGTGTGGAAAACCTTCCCGAGTCCTTTGTGGAGCAGAGCAATAGGACAGCCGAGGTGGTTCCCCCTGCATGTGCCCCTCAAGAGCAAGTGCTCCTTAGTGGAAGAAAACAGAAAGGTGTGTACGTGTGTGTACGTGCGTGAAGACCGGTCCCGGTGATTTGTGGTGTCTGCGCAGGGAACAGCAGGACCTAGAGTGGGAATTTAGCCACCAGAGGGCCAGCTGGAGGCAGGAGGCCCAGTGCCTGCCCCGTCAGCAGCCGGCCACGGGACATGGGCAGGACGCCTTGCCTCGCTTGTCTCTGGGGCTCGGTCTCTTCACCTGTAAAATGTGGCAGTTAGGAGCAAAGAGTACAAACGACAACAGGAACGAGGCCGGTGATAACGCTGCCTCCTAGGAAGCTCTCGCTGCGTCGTGGGTGCTATGCTAAGGGCTTCACGTGCGTCGTCTCATTTAATCCCCACAACGAACCTGGGAAGTCAGAGTCCTTATCCTCATTTTACAGATGAGGAAAGGGGCTCAGAGCTGACTGTCTAGTGGAAGACAACACAGCCAGTGGCAGAGCTGGAATTTGAATCTTGTATTTTTTATTGTGGTAAAATAGATATAACATAAAATTACCATTCTGACCATTTTAGGTGTACAGTTTGGTGGCATTAAGTACATTCACCTCGTTTTCCAACCATTACCACTATCCAGCTCCAGAACGTTTTCTGTCACCCCATACTGAGACTCCGTACCCAAGAAAAAAATCACTCCCCATGACCCCCCGCCCCTCGCCCAGCCCCTGGCGACCACCATTCCGCTTTCTAGGACCAGGACTTTTCTGATTACAGATGCAGGCACTGGGGCGGATTCTCTGGGCTTCGATCCTGCGCTACTCAGGAAATTCTGTCCCCTTTCGGTGCCTCCACTTCCCCGTGTGTCAACGGGGGCAGTAGTAGAATGTTCCACGAGGAAGGAGGCTCATCTCAGAGATGGTCTGCGAAGGAAAACCTGTGCGGCGGAGCTGAGACAGCGCTGGGATGCAAACGCATGCAGTTCAAGCTCATCAGTTCAGACCTCACCGGTTTGGAGTCTGGCGTGATTTGAAGCCAGCGAAACCAGGCTTCCTGGTCACTGTTAATGAGCGTAAACAAGATTAGGTGGAGAAGTGCAAGGAAGCTAAGGTAGGCCATTGTCATCATAACACCGCAAAGGAATGTTAATTCCCACCGGTAAATAAACTATTCTCAACCACTTTTGAGCACATCTACGGTGTGCTAATTGCCCTCCTCTCTTCCTCAAAGCAGGCTCCCTGGGTCCAGTCTCTTAGCTTTGGTGGAAGAACGTTTTACATTGGAAGGCAGTTAGAGTGCTTTCCTTCAATAAGAATATTCTGTAATTCAGACTTTTCACTTTACCCTGGTATTCACCAACCCTTGGGTGGTCTGTGTACCCCTGGCACTTTGCCAGGTGCTACGGATGCCAAATGAATGATCCAGGGAGGGTGCTCACGGGAGGGTGCTCACGGGAGGATGTAGGCTCGGGGAGACGCAGGCAGGGCCAATGGAGAGCTGAACAGAGAGCGTTTGCAGCACGGCAGTGCCTGGACCAAGGCTTCTCAGAGGAAGTGAGAGTTGAGTTTGGTCTTGAAGGATGATGGGTTTCAGCTTGATTTGGGACTGTTCTTCAGCTCACACCTCCCACCAGTCCTTCTCAGCCCACATGTCTGTCTAGCCCTCTCTCTTACCCTGTCCCGCCCTTCATGTGCTGCTCGGCTGTCAGATCAGAGCCCAGGGACCAGCTCCTACAGGTGGGTACCACCCACCTGGGCCCCAAGAGCTATGGGAAGCCGAGGAATTGCCTCTCCTTTGAATTCGCAGGGCAGGATGCTAGGTCAGGACAGCAGAGTAGTAGTTTTCAAACCTGGCTACACCTGAGAATCACCTGGGAAGCTTACAAATTCAAAACAAAACAAAACAAAACAAAAACCAACTCACCCCTGGGCCCCTCCCCAGACCACTTAAATCAGTAGGGTAGAGCATCACAGCTGTGGGGCTCACTGCTCACACTGCTCAAAGGGACGCTTATCCCCACTGTGCCTCAGGTGGCTTTTCCCTCACTCATGAGCATAACCGATTCATTACATAAGTCAGCCAACCTTTGTTGAGTGTCTACTTTATACCAGGCACAGACCCATAATTTGTAGGTCCAAAGATGGGTGACATAAATCCTGCCCTCAAGGCCTTCCCAGCTGGGGTGAGAGAACTCTGGAAGGATGATGGTGCTCCGGTGTGGCCAATGCTATCCTCGAGGAGGGAGCACCATTTTCTGGGAGCGCAGAGGGGGCTGTGGGGACTGGTGTGGATGGGGAATGTTTCCCAAAAGAGATAGCATCCAGAGGGGACCTTGAAAGAAAGTAGGACTTTTCCAGGCCAGGAGGAGAGAAGAGACTTTGGGGCAGAGGGAACAGCAAGTGAGAGGCTGGGAAGTATGAAATTGGGCTGTGCATTTACAACTCCGTGTCAGGCACGGACTTACTAAGGCAAGTGACTAAGGTCACAAAATCAGTAACTGGAGATTGCAAATAAATTGTAACTCATCCCAGAGCAAGAACTGGTTAAGGGGACCACGGTGGGGGTGGGGGTGTGCGTGACAACAGTAATGAGCATAACATAATCTTATACTTGCTAGACTATTTTTATGGTGATCGTGATTTCTAAAGCACATTTCCATTCTTTTTGTGCCCAGCAAATTCTGGCTGGATTGACCTGCAGTGAAGCCAGATGGCATCGGAGGGGCAGCCACAGGCTCTGGGCTGATGGCAGGGTCAGGTGGAACTTCTGCACGGGGCCGCTGGCCTTGGCGCTCAGGCCAGGCCTCGGGGCTCTGTGGCGTGGAGGAGGGATGTGCTTACACAGTGATTGTCTGGAGTGCAGATGGCATCGTTTGGTGACTTCATGGGCTCCTGTGGTCAAAGGTTGAGGAGTACCCTTAATTTTGACCAACATAGACACTTACATTGGTGCCAGCATTGGGTTCTCATCTATTATAATACCCCACTGTTTCATAAGTCCGTCTATGGTTGTGATCCTGTGTACATGCCTTTTGTAAAAATGACATTCTTATGGAATGACTAAGAGATTACTTTTGAAAAGCAAGAGTTCCGGGCTTCAAGGACTCAGTTTCCCTGTTAGGGCAGTAAGTGACCTGCTCCTAGAACAGTGAGAGTAGGAAGGTGTCATAGCATGCAGGGTCAAGCTGTGCCTAGAGTTCAGCGGGGTGCCATTTATAATTCCTAAGACTGGTTTTGAGGGACAAGGACCATTTGGTATTAGAACAGAGCTCAAGTGGAAAGCTCTAATCACATGCGTTACACAAAACGTTAGGCTGACAAAAGTTAAGGCTTGTTTAAAATACACATCTCTGGGAATCCTCTCTTGCAGAGCCAAATAAACTAATTTGAGGAACAGGCCCAGTCTATGTAAAACACAAAGAGGAAGCGAGAATTAATTAGAGAGGAGGGGCAGGATTCATCTCAGTGCCTGGAGCCTTGGAGCCTTGGTTCGACACATCTGTGACAGCCTCTGATGTGTGTGCTGAGACGCACTTCAGGACGTGTCCTCTCTGCACAAGGCAATGGGGAAATTAGATTAGCAGACATCATAGGAGGCATTAGGAGACCGTGGTTCTTATACAGGGCAGGTCTAATGGCACCTGAGTGAGAGCTAGAGAAAGGATTCCCTTCTGGAAGGAAGCAGCCCTGAGGGTGCCCGGTGTTGCCAGCAGCAGGAGACTGATTTCTCTTGTTTCCTTGCTCCTGGGCCGGATGCCCTTGTGACACCTGCACGTCTGTGTCTAGCGGCCTTGTTCACAGGGGTCCTGTGGTTGGGCTTGGGGCCTTTGACTTTGAGACCCCTGTCCAGGAGGGGTCACCTGGAGCTGAGCTGGGAGCCAGCTAGGCCTGTGCTCAAATCCTGGCTCTGTCAGGTGCTGGCCTTATTCCCTCACCGTGGGAGTGGTCAGTACCTACCTCACCAGGTTGCTGTGGGAATTATGGGATAACACAGGGAAAAGCCTCAGCACAGTTCCTGTCACTCAGGAAGTGCTCGGCAAAGCATAGTGTCAGGAGAATGTTTCTGCCTTGAAGGAGTTCACAGGCAAGCTGTTTTAAAATGCGGGTTTTCTTATTACCCAGGTATGGTGAGGCCAACACATCAGGAAATGATGGCCATTGAAAAGATAGTTTGTTACTCACAGCTCCCAAGAGGAGGGGCGTACCACGCCACACGGGGCCACACTGGGAAGCACTGGTGTCCGTCACGAGGCAGAAGGAGCTGGAGGGAGGGCGAGAGCCTCCACTGGCGTTTCCATGGGAAGGAACGGGCCAGGCAGGGTGAGCAGGCTTAGGCTTGGCGAGTGTGAATAATTTCAGTGGGCTGGGATGCAGGGGCTGTCCACAGTTGTCTGGTCCTAGCCCTGGGGCGAATATGGCAGAGGAACATTGGCCTGGAGGGTAGGAGCCCTGTGAGAGCCCAGTAAAGGAGGTTCTTGGGGGATGTGGGCTTTGGGTTGGTTGATTTGGTGGGAAAGGTCCACTTTCAGGGGAGTCATTTGCTCTCTGTAGGAATTAACTAGAAAGGGGTAGTCTCTCCCCAGTCAGCAAGGCCGCAGATGCCAGAGCATTAAGAATACAGAAAATAAAAAATATAGTTACTATACAAGCAAAGAAGGCAGAGAGGTAGCCAGGTAATCCCTGACCATGGTGGGGGGAGGGCTCCGTTCCAGCGATGGACACAGAGGAGCAAGGAAGTGGGGAAGGCTCCCAAGAGAGGCTGCGGTGTGAACCTGGGCTTGAAGGATGACTCAGGAAGGGCTTTCCCGGCAGAGGAGCCACAGGTATGAAGCCCAGCGATGCAAGCAGATCTGTCCCGATGGACGACAATGTGTATGACTGGAGTGTGGGGACAAGGGGAGGTGGAACGTGGTGCAGGGGACGAGTCTATGAAGGTCGGTTGGGGTCTATTCATGCAAGGCTTTGAATGCTCTGACAAGGACTCTGGAGTTCATCCTGTAGGAAAGTGTGTGTGTGAGTGCATATGTGTGAGTGTGTGTGTGAGTGCATGTGTTGCAGTGAAATATGCTGAGCAGGGAAGTAAGCGTCCTGGCCTGAGTTCTGCTTTCAGCAGGTTCATTTGGTGGTGGGTTCGGGTCTAGAGCCAGGGCCCTCAACCCGGACGGCACATTTAACTCGCTTTTGAGCCTGAAGAGCTCTGTAGAAACATTGATGCCCGAGCCCCTGCCCTGACCAGTTACATCAGAATCTCTAGAGGTAGGGCTTGGCTATTGATACGGTTTTAAAAGATCCCTAGACGCAATGGTTTAAAAGAGTATTTTTAACACTGAGATATCTGCACTTGAATGTTTATAGCAGCGCAATCAATTTACAACTGCAAAGATGTGGAAACCACCCAAATGCCCATCAATACATGAGTGGATTAATAAAATGTGGCATATGTATAACATGGAGTACTATTCAGCCATAAAAAAGATGAACTACTTATTGTATTATCCTGGGTGGAGCTGGAGCCCATTCTTCTAAGTGAAGTATCACAAGAATGGAAAAACAAACACCACATGTACTCACCATTAAATTGGTACTAATTGATCAACACATGTGCACATATGGGAAGTAACATTCACAGGGTGTCGGGCAGTTGGTGGGGGGAGGTGAGGATGGGTAAATCCACACCTAAAGGATGCGGTGTGCACTGTCTGGGGGATGGGCACACTAGTTGGGTGGTGCAAAGGCAATTTATGTAACCATAGCATTTTACTTCCATAATACTCTGAAAAAAATAAATAAATTTCGATGCAAAAAAAAAAAAAAAAAAAGAGTGGTTCTAAACTGCTGATTGCAACCCATCAATAGGTTGTGAAATCACTTCAATAAGTTGTGACCAGCATTTTACAACAAATAAAATGTATTAGAATAATTAGAATGCATTGCATGTATTAAGTTCTGTTAGGTGAAACACTTGTTTATTTTTACATATACACACAAATGTGTTCCCTGGGTGGCAGTATGAGATTTATTTCATCCCTATGAAAGGTGGGTCTTGGTCAAATTGTTTGAAAGCCCCTAGCCTGGAAGGGAGAAGGTGGAGTCATTCCTACCTGGAGCCTGAGGCCATGGGCCTTTCTCAGTAGTCTGTGCTCTTATATACCTCCCCTTCTTAGAGGGCAGGGACCATGCCTGGGTCCTCTCTGGACCCCTCTTCCTCAGCCTGCCATACCACTGTGGCTGAATAAGAGCAGCAGAAGACAGGAGGTGGTGGGGATTGGTGGCTAACCAGAGACATCCCATCATACTCTTCCCCCAGGTCTGTAAGAAACCATGGACTCTAGGACTGAGCATCTCAAGAGACCTTCTTGAGAAGCAAACTAGGGCCTGAGACTGGCACCATCACCAGGGAATCATTTGGAGTCACCTCTTAGGTGCCAGGGGATGACTTAAGTGCCAGGTACTGAGCCAGGCATGGTTTGTCAGTTTCCTACGGATTCTATAACAAATCACCACAAATTTCATGGCTTAAAACAACATAAATTTATTCTCTTCCTGTTCTAGAGGTCAAGGTTCTGGGAGAGCTGCATTTCCTCTTGAGGCTCTTCGGGAGAATTCATTTCTTCCCCTTTTCCAGCTTCTAGAGGTTGCCTGCCTTCCTTGACTTGTGGCCCTTCCTTCATCTTCAAAGCCAACAATGTGGCATCTTCAGATCTTCCTTTTGACTCTCACCCTCCTGCCTCCCTCTTCTAAGAATCCTTGTCACTACCTTGTGATTACAGTACCTTAGGTAATCCAGGATTATATCTACATCTCAAGATCTTTAACTAAATCACACCTGCAAAGTGCTTTTGGCCACGTAAGGTAACATGTTCCCAAATTTCTGGACACAGGATTAAGATGTGGACATCTTTGGGGAAAACCATTATTCTGCCTACCACAATACCCATATATGGTCATTTTTTTTTTTTTTTGCAATGTCTATGTTCTATTAGACTATGAGCTTCTTGAGGATGAGAATTTTATAAGGTTTTTATCCTTGGGATGTAGCACATTGCTTAACACAACAGTTGTTGGCAAGCATTAGTTTTTGAGCAAATACATCCTGACCTCTTCGTCTTGTGGATAAGATCACAGATGCCAAGAAAGATGAGTGGCTTGTTCAAAGTTCTACAGATCCAGTGGCATAGGTGGATTCAGAACAGAGGTCATCTGAGTCCTTCAACTTTTACACCTAAATAGACAATAGCCCAAATTCTCAGTGAACAAAGATATCCTATCCTATTCCCCTGGGGTGACATTGACATTTCTCTCAATCCTGCTGGCTAGGATTGTTCATAAGGATATGACTTATCCATGCAGAATATAAGAAAGAGTCCAGGCTGGAGACTTTAACATCTAGGTTTAAATTCTGGTTTCACTTAGTAACAGTTAGCTATTGCTGTGTAACAAGCCACCTGTATTAATGTTCCAGAGAAACAGAACCAATAGGATATACATATATATATATATATATATATATACACACACACACACACACATATATAACAGGAGATTTATTATGGAAATTGGCTCACATGATTATGGAGGCTGAGAAGTCCCTCAATATGCCATCAGCAAGCTGGAGCACCAGGAAAACAAGTGTTGTCATTTAGTCCAAGTTCAAAGGCCTGAGAACTTAGGCAGCCTCTGGTATAAGCCTTGGAGTGTGAAGGCCTAAGAACCAGGATCTCCAGTGTCTGAGGGCAGAAGATGGATGTCTCTCAGCTCAAGAAAGAGAGTGAATTTGCCCTTCCTTGCCTTTTTGTTCTGTTCAGGCCATCAACAGATTGGATGACGTCCATCTGCATTGGTGAGGGTGATCTTTTTACTCAGTCTACTGATTCAAATACTAATTCCTTCTGGAAACATCCTCACAGACACACCCCAAAATCATGTTTAATAATGAGGGAGGCCTCAGTGAGGCCTGTCTGTTCAGATTCTTCTTGTCTCTCAGTGTATCATTCTTTCCTCCTGGGTATAGGGCAGGACCCGTCTGGAATGCAGGTCTTATGACCTCCTATCAGACAGGTAGGTCGGAGAATTTCTTTATGGCCAGCTCCTACACAGAAATGAGGGGGAAGGTTAGAGTAATATTTCTAGGTTTTATGGCCTGCTCTGGGGCAGCGGGCTTCCAGTCTCTATGACCCGCCTTGGGGAAGAGGAATTCTGGTTTCTATGACTCAATTTAGAGGAGGAAGAGGGTGAGAAAGAGGAGGGCAGGAGAAGGTCAGAGAGAACTTGCTCCTGAGTCTGCTACTGAGGCCTTCTAATCTCTAGCTCAAAGGAGCCAGCATGTCAAAGAGCCATACTTTGGGGTGTTGTTTTCTGAGCCACAACATTGGAAAAGGGAAGAGACCAAAGCATGGCAGTTTTTCAGGTCATCGAGCACCCATGACCCTTCTATATCATAAATGGATACTTATCGTTCAAGACAAATCCGAAAACAGCATTTAGGGCCAGCATGGGACTTGAACTCAGAGACCTGGATCCAAGTGCTGGTTCTTCATCCTATTAGTCGTGAGAATTTGGACAAATTCCTTTACTTCTCTGTGTCTCGATTTCTTTATCTGTAAAATGGAGATAATAGCACCTACTTCACAAGCCTTTTATGTGAGTTGAATCAGTTGGTATAGGTTAAAAAGAGCTTTGTAAGCAGTAAAGCACTAGGCAAATATTAGTTATTATAATTAGTCCTTTCCTGTTTGTTGTTTGCATCTGTGACCTCAAAGGCACATCTCAGGATGATGGAGCTTTAAGAAGATGACGAAGTTTCTTGGCTTCCTAGTTATCTGTGAGCAGGAAACTTATTTTAACTTGTGTGATTTTCCAGCAGTTATCCAAGCATAAAAGTTTCATAAAAAGGGACAAATTCCAAATGTTCAACCTTCTAAAATCAAAAAGAATGACTCACAGGTCATTAGCATCCCTGGAACACAGTGGCTTCTGTTTTATTGCTATTAAGTAGGATTTAGCTCTATTTTATTAAGGCAATTTTTACAATCATGTGAGAGGTTAATGCATTTTGCACATAATCCATGTCTAGCTCACTAAATGCTGAACCCATTAAAGCCAAACCATACGGGGAAGATTTCAAGACAGAGTGACATATTACGGCTGGTACAGAATGAGTGACTGAACATATTCGAGGGTTTTTTTTTCTTCTTCAAAATTTAAAATTTGTTCTCAAGCAGGAAAATCATAGGAATGGCCCAGCAAAAATACTTATTTAGAAGCATGTCTCTGCAGCTGGGAATCGATAGGCTGATGCTGAGGCTGTTAAAGCTGGGGTCACTTGGAGACCCTTTTCAACAATTCCCAACCCCCTTCCCAGTAAGGTCCACTTTTATTATTTCTCTGCATCCTAGGACCTGAAAGATGGTATCTGCCAAGAATACTGCGTTTATTAAGCAATAATGGATTTCTTCCCCACAGTACTCTCCTCATCAAAGATATAGGTGATTGGAGTTTGGATCAGACAGGTCTCCATGACCACATGGAGCTAAAGGCTGGGGAAGAAGGGAGAGGGCAGATCATGAAAGCCTTTGTGAGTTTTGTCTTTTTTTTTTTTTTAAAGAAAGTTTGAGCTTTATCCTTTAGGGCACAGGAAGCAGGGCAGGGGTTTTGTTTTTGTTTTTTAAACCAGCTTGCTCATGTATATTACACACAGCAAAATGCACCCCGTACACCCATTTTAAATGTAGTCTGATGAATTTTAACAGCTGTGTTCACTTGTGCAAATACTGCCACAATCAAGATAAAGAATGTTGTCATCAGTCCCCAAAAGTTCCCTCATGTCCCTATCCCAGCTATCCCTGGCCTGGGCAAACACTGATCTGATTTGTCTTGAACCAAGATACCAAATTTCTCCATTTTGATTTCTTCTTATCATTCCTGTGAAGTGATGAAACCAAAGTACCAGGGAAATTCTATGTAATTGCTAAAAGCCACAAAGAGATCTTACCCACTTATCTGAAATCTGTGGGAGTTCAAACAAACAAACAAACAAAACAAGACAAAACAAAAAAGGAAGAGAGTACAAGTGAGACAGAGGCAAGCGCTGCCTTCTTGCTCTGCTCTTTGCTGGTTCACGAGTGAGTAAAGCAATCCCCACTCTGCCCCCAGGCTCCTCATTCTTCTTGGATCAGAGTGGCACAGATGGAAATAAATAAAGGAAAATTTCTCTGTCAGAAACTTTGAGTTGTCCCCTAATAGTCATTCTCTCCTTCTTTCACAGGAATAGAACTTTCAGCTGATCAAATGGCCACTTGGAATGAAGATTACATTTTCTAGCCTCCCTGGCAGCTAGGTATCATTACTCGATTGAGTTCTGACAACTGGAATGTAAGTAGAAATGGTGAGGGACATTTCCAGGAAGTGGCTCTTAAAGGAAAAGTGTGTGATCTTTCCCCACCTTTCTACTGCTGACTGGAATATGGACTTGATGGCTGGAGCTGGAGCATCCATTTTGGACTCCTACAGACCATATGCTAAGGAAGATGGACCAACAAGATTGAATGAGCCAGAGCCAGTGACACCATAGAACTCCCTATCAACACTAGATTGACAATCTCTGGATTTCTTTTGTCCGAAAGAGAAATAAAGTTGTATTTTATTTAAAGCACTGTTATTGTAGATTTGCTGTCATTTGTAGCTGAAGTTAATTCTAATTTATAAGCTCTAACTGCTGACTTCCCACAGTCACTATTTGAGGAAGGTACAGTAACTTACTCATCACCAATGGATTATCCAAAATGGACCAACTGCAAACATCAAGTATGCACAAATGGTGAAAAGCTGCTGGTATTGTGAAAAGACTTAGCAATTTAAAGAGACAGACTGGGGAACCAATCTAAATGCTCAGCACAAATTGCACCCAGCAAGAGAAATATTTTCGGGAAATAAGGAAGAATTTTAAAAAGCCCTCTTAATTGTATTTTGATGAGATTTGAGATGTTGATATATTGATTTTAAAAGACCAATCTGAAAACAATAAAATATTTTTAGAAAAGAAAGGCATGTTTTCCAAATTAAAGTATCCCATAGAGGCCGTGCATAGTAGAATGTGTACTTCAGAAACCAACCCGAATAATTAGTAAACTAGCTTGAGAAATTCTCCAAAAACTTGGAAGAAAATTATGAGATGCAACAGAAATGCTGAGGGAAAGGGTAAACAAATTTAAGTAGAATGGGCAAATATAAGCAACATGGGTACAAAGAGCCAGATCCAGAGAATTCACCTCCGTTTAATGGAAGCCCCACTTAATGGAAGCCCATCTCCCTCCCAGAAGGAGAGGACTTTACAGAGGTGAAATTATAATGAAAGACATACTAGAAGAAAATATCCTTGAGTTGAAAAAAATAAACACATCTTCAAATAAAAATAACCACCAAGGGCTGGAAAGAAACACTGAGGGAAGTTCGAAACTTAAGAGATGATTCTACAAGTAGGAGAAGGAAGTTCAAAAGTGAAGAGATTATTTTACAAGTATGAGACAGAAAAAACAATAAGAAAAGAGGATCAGACTGTTGTCTGATTTACCTTCAAATTGTGCTCAAAAAGGGTGGAAAACATTTACAAAATTCTGGGCAAAAATAATGACTCTATAGTTTTTCCCATAAAATAAACTATTAAAATAATAATAATAATAACAATAACAGCTTTCGTTATCCTCTATGTGCCAGGCACTGTTCAAAGTGCATTGTTCAAAGCTGAATTATTTCATTTAATTCTCACAACAACTCAAGAAGTTAGGTACTATTATCCTTTTGACAGATGAGGAAACTGAGGCACAAAGAGGTTAAGTAACTTGCCTGAGGCCACACAATATAGAAGCAGACAGTATAAAAGAGACAGAGTATGAACTCAGCTCATGCTCTTAACCACCATATTACACTGCCTCCCAAAATTAGATGACAAACATCAATCAATCTCCTGGTAGTGGAAGCACACTTTAATCGAACACCCACATGTAATGTAAAACTGCAACTATGATAAGTACCATGAGGGGGCGCTATGGAATTTACGTACATGGGGATCCAGCCTGTTATTTCACAAATTAATGGCATATAGCTACCGTTTATTGAATGCTTTCTTTTAACCAGGTTACTGGGTGTCCGCCAAAGGGAAAAACTCTAGGGAAGGACCTGAGTGATGATTCTCCATTTACTGGAGCACTTAGAACGCAGACTGGGAAGGGACCATGCCTCTCAGAAGAGAGGGTCGTCTTCAACATACCCAGTGTCTGCTTACAGACCCCTGTCACCTCACCACCTCCTGAGGACCCCATGTCTTCATTGGATATCTTGGCCCCAAATAGTCCCAAACTTCAAAGTTGAGGTTATTCTTGAAGTTTTGAGATAGAAAATGATCACGAAGTCTTGGTGGGTTTACATTAAAGTGAAAAGGACAATGTGCTTTTTTCCTATTCTAAGCTTTAAATGTCTTTCTAAAGGGGCAGATCCTGCTTGTGATGGACAAAGGAAGGGCTTACAAAGGCTGTGAGTGCGGCTTTCCGGAGGCCGGTCTTGCAGTCATGCCCCCTGGACGACTGCAGTGTCCTCTAGTGCTCAGTGGGTCTTCCTTAGTCCTTGATTCACTTATTTACTTATTCACTCACTCATTCACTGATTTTTTCACATATTCATTCATTCATTCACTCCTCCATTTATTTCTTCATTCATTCATTTATTCAGTAGGCATCTGCTAGGCCCCTGCTGGCCTAGGTGCGGGTCAGGGGAACAAGATCCAGCTCTGGGAGGTTCTGCCGGGGATACACTCAGATGCAAGTTGTCAACTATGAAAAGGTGCAGATTTTCAAAGCGTGTGGGTCTGTGAGCGTGGGGCCGCTCCCAGCATCCAGCTAGAGGACCAGAACTGTGAACCAAGGGGCAAGGTCTATGTACATGTCACAGCTCCTTTAGCCCCACTGACCTGGCACAGACAGGTAACTCATTGGAGAGATGTGGCTCTGAAAACTTACGAGTAAATAAAAAAGCCCTTGATTTTTCCATCTAGCTCATATCTTGTAATGAAGGTCCTGGCTCAGGTCACACTCACTAATGCCACTGTCTGAAAATAAGGTATGAGTCTCACTTAAGTGCACGGAGACAGTATAGGGAACAATGACTTAGGAATCAGTTTGAAATCATTTACATTATAGCCACATTTACAATTTTTATGTCCTAAGATTGGCAATGACTGGGGAATAAGGGAGGGAGCCAGAACTGAGAGAATGTTCCATGGGGTTTTAACGCAGGCTAGAGAATGAAAGAAAGGCAGGATGCTTTCAAAGGCCAGAAGAGTGCTCGATTGAGGGTCGGGGCCAGGGCCAAGAGAGGGCAGACTGGAAAACGCAGAGCAGAGCTCGAGGGGTTAGTGGCGCTCTTACCGGGGGTTTTGCTGGAACCTGGCATGTGGGTTACCCCAGGCTTGGCTTAGGAGCCCCTTGGCACCAACAGCTCCTTCTCCAGGAACATCCTTATGGAGCTCCTGCCTGTGGTCCTTACTGCCACCTGTCTCCCAAGGCAGGACTTCTTAGGTCTTCAGGAGCAGCACGGCACAAAGAACTTCCCGTGGAAAGTACGAGAGAGCCAGGTCCATGGGCATCCCCTCCCCTCCCCTTTGCTCTGTCTCTCCAGCTCTCTCTCCAGCTCTTTCCCTCCCTTCTTCCCTCCTTCTCTCCTCCCCTCTTTTTTTCTCTCTGCCTTTTTTCCAGTTTCTTCTGAGTCCTTCCCCCACCTCCCATCTCTCCTTCCCTCCCCCTGAGTTTATTTTACATCATTGCAGCGAACACTGAGCAATGCCTTCCGATTGCCGGGTGCCAGGGTACAGAGAGGAAAGGGTCACGGTCCCCACTGTGGAGCAGCTGGGAGGGGAGATGGATGGGTACGTGGAACAGTTAGGAGGACGCTCCAGGACAGAGGTGATTAAATCACTGGTAGTGGCGGGGGTGCGGGACGATTGAGTCAGTAGGCATTGGGCAGGGAGAGTGGGGTGAACGAGTGAGGCCAGGAAGTTCCCAGGTGGGCCGGGGAGAAGGGTCTTCCAGTGAGAAGGAGCAGCAGATGCCAAAATCTTGCAGGCAGGAAAAACACGAGGGTTCAGTGCGCCTGCGTCACAAGGGCGTGGATTTGGGGAGAAACTGAACTTGGAAGCTGGCACAAAAGGCCCCATTGCTTCATCATGAGGCGGTGGAAGCTCACACCACACTCTGAGCAAGGGCATTCTGCAAAGTTCAGGCCCCCTGCCCAGGAGGAGTCCCAGGTAAGAGCCTAGTTGGAGGGAGCTGATGATCCCTGAACAGGCGGGAAACAGAGGCCGGGTGCTGGGTGTCCTGAAGCTCACCCGCTGGGCCCCCGGCCTGCCTTGTCCTGTCCTGTCGCACCTGGGACTGTCAGCGCGGGGGAGGAAAGGAGGCGAAGGGAACTGCAGGAAAGACAGAAGCCCTCACTAGGCATCATTTTAGCTACGCTCTCAGCAGCTGAGACTTCACTGGGCCTGCCTGCTTGTCCACTGGCTCTTAAGAATAAGGCAAAGTTTGGGGGCCTGGGGGGAATCAATTTTTCTAAAAAGAAAGGCTCCAACTCTTTGGGCCCCAAGCTGCGGGTGCAGCTGAACTTCTTGTAACCCCGCCAGACAGCCCTGAGCAACTCCTGAGCAGCCTTGCCAGGCAGTGGTGCTTCCCTGGCGACGTAATTGGCAGCACAATGCAGCCCCGGGCCAGGGCCCGATCTGGCTGCACAGAGATCTGTGGCTCTCTACGGAGCGAGGCCCACACAGAGGACTTTAATGAGCCACAGAAGGGCTTCCACAGGGCGCAGGTGGCTGGGGTGGGTCACTGTGCCAGATGTGGAACCCTTTTGCATGCTGGTGCTGGGCCCCTCCCCATTGTGTGTCCACGAGGGGCTCTCCTGTCCCGGGGCCAGGAGGGACAGTCTCCCCATGATGTCCCCGTACTGCTCTCATCTTGCTACATGGCGAACTGTGCAAATCCCTGCCCAGCCTTGAAGCCCGGAGCTGAGCCAGAGGCCTCTCGACTCATGGCTGTGGCCTTTCTGGAACTTGGCACTGTGCAGTAGTCCTCAAAGTCGTAATTACCACCACTTAGCCTGGGTTAGTGATCTGGAGCAGAGAGCAGCCCAGCCCGCACTGCCTCCCGCTGCCAGCAGACCAACTACTGGTGATAGCTTCACGGTTCATAATAGTAATAATGATGATAATAGCTATCATTTATTGGACACTTGCTGCGGACCAGGCACAGGGCTAGGTGTTTTACATGCATGCAGAATACGGCCGACTCCTGCTCCTCCCCAGCGCCTCCCGTCTCTCCTCCCTCCCACTCGGGGTCCAGTTCCTAACCACTGATTTGCACGGCAGCTTTTGTTTTATAGCAAGGGTTGGGGGGCGGGGTGTGCTGGGAAGGAAGCTGGGGTGGAAGATGTGCATTGGTTCCCATCCGGCCCCCCATATGGCCAGGGGGACAAGGCGAAGAATGGGCAGAGCTCTTTCATGAGACACTTGGTAAGATTCTGGGCAAGGAATCCTGGACAGAAATGGGCAGGAATCCTGGGGGTACTCTGTGAGGCTTGGGGCAAAGAAGAGCTGCTTTGGAGGAGGAGCCTCTCCCCACAGCAGGTGGCTTTGGAAAGGTCCAGGGGCAGCCCTGTGAGCACAGACAAGGCCCCTTATGACGGACAGTGCAGGCTGCATTCCCCAGCAGCAGAGCCCGAGGTGGGCAGGGCACAGGTGTTATTAGGGATCCGCACCTGCGAAGGGCACGGGAGCAGGACTGGGTGGGGGAAGAAGCCAGATCACCACGCAAGCCCCGCCCACCTCGGCCAACCTCGTGGGGAGCTTTGAAGGGAGTTTGTTCATCAGGTGTCCATATCTGGTGGGAATATTCAGGCCTTCGTGCCCCCACCCACTCAGTCACTAGATGCAGGCTGCCCCAGGAAGGGCGATGGACGACGAAGCTTCTGAGGCGGACCCGGAAGGAGCTGCCAGCTGGAGGCGTTTCCTGGGCTCCCTGTGTCTCTAGGTGGCTTCATGTGGGTGGGGCTGGGGGATGAGCTGGAGGAACTGGGATGGGAGAGGAAGAAGGACTGGTACAGAATGGTGAGGGCAGCTGTCTGGTTTTGTAGGAAAGTGTGAGGTTCTCTTTGGAAACTCCTAGAAAAAATTGGGGAATGCTTTGGGGAGATAAATTTCCATTAGTCAAGCTGGTAAGGACTAGAGTCACCATAATTTGGTCATTAGAAATCAACGTGACCTTATTTCCTAGTCAAAGGCTGGTGCAATTACACACATGTGACCTATAAATTCCAGGCAGTAATCGCTCTGTGTCGGTGAGGAGACTGGGTTTCAGAGGACTGAAGAGCTGACGTACCCAGGGTCACTCTGGAGCCGGCACTCGGACCCAGGTCTGACTGATTGCGAAGCTCATGCATTGCCCGTGTGCTGCAGGAGAGCAGGATGGTGTTACAATCGTTTCCTAGGGCTGCGTCACAGAGACCGCAACTGGGTGGTTTAAAGCAACACAAGTGTATTGTCTCACAGTCGGGAGGCTGGAAGTCCAGAATCCAGGTGCTGGGAGGGCCACGCTCTCTGAGGGCTCTGGGGGGGAATCTGTCCTGTGCCTTTCTCTCAACTTCCGGTGTTGCTGGCCATCCTTGGCTTGCAGCCGCACAACTTCTATCTCTGCCTGCATCATCACACATGTTCTCTCCTTGTGTGTCTTCACATCCTACGTGGACACCCACCGTAGTGGACTAAGAGCCCGTTCTACTCCAGCATGACCTCGTCGTACCTACTTACACTTGCAACCGTCTTTGCAAATAGAGGTCACACTCTTGGGTACTGGTGTTCTAGGACTTCAACATGTCTTTTTGGAGGACATAATTCAGCCCAGAACAAGGACTATCAGACTCCAGATCTTATCTACCCTCCCTGAATCTATCAGTTATTTCTTCCACTGCTCTTGGGCTTCAATGGGCCAGGAGGGCAAGGGTAAACTTTGGGGTCTAGAGGGCTTGCTGGACCCCTCCTTGCTGGATGACATAATTTTCTGTAAATCAAGGGTGTTTGTGGCACCATAAACTGTCACAACAGCGAGTGAAGACATGGGCTCCCTGACAGCAGCACCTGAGGCTCAGGCGTGTCAGCATCTCCTGTGGTCCTGGACACCTGGCGGAGTTTTAGATTGGAAGGGACGGACCAACCACGCAAAGTGTAGCACAGTGGTCTGCTAAGACAGGGAATGAAAGGTGACTGTCAGATTTGGCAGGGTAGTGGCCACTGGTGACTCTGGGAGAGCAGATATGTGGAGGGGAGGGTGGCAGTCGGAAGTCGTATTGTGGTGGGTTCGAGAATCAGTTGGGATGAGGAAGTGAAGGCGGTGGGTGTAGACAAGTCTCTGGAAGAGTTTTGCTGCGGCTGAGAGGGTTTAGACACCAGCTGAAAGTTAGGGAGGGGCTTGTGATATAAAGTGAGCTGTGTCTTAAAATGGGAAGACTTGAATATGTTGATGTGCCGGTGGCAAGTGCTGGGCACGGGAGGGAGGTTGGGGGTGCAGGCGAGAGAAAGGGGGAAGTTGGGTCGAGGCTGGCAGACTTTTCTGCCTCTGAACTTCTCCAATTCGCACCATCTGGTCTAACCTAGAGTTTAACACCCTCTCCCCACGCCAGTTCAACCACATCCCCCTATCCTTGGTGTGGACACCCGGAGGAGGGTGGGTGATGCCACTGCTTGGCAAGGGACTGCTGGCTCCTGTTCCCGTAGGATGACACCCCCTCCTCGGGCTGAGTTGGATGGTCATGGAAGAATTTGTGTGGTTTAGTTACCAAACCTCCTCTGTGATTCCGTCAATGTCCAGGGGTCCTCAATCAATGTTTGCTGAACAGGGAATGAATGGGTGGATCCCAAGGACAGGGTTACTGTGGAGCTCCCAAGCATTTATCTTGAATCTGGGAAATGCAAGAAAAATTGGCCCATCTGTTTCTGCATTATATCAGGAGAGCAAAAAGCCACAGAACTTAACTGTAGCCAACTCAATCATATGCGACAACCCAGCAGCAATGCAGGAATGCAAAACCACTGTGTGTGTGTGTGTGTGTGTGTGTGTGTGTGTGTGTGTGTATGTGTGTGTATCTGCAAGAGCTGGATATGACTGCATATAAAATCACATATGTGTAAGGGTGTGCATGTCTGTGAATGAATGTGTGTGCCTGTGTTTGTGTAACTGTGTGTGCAACTAAGTGTGTATTTTCAGGAGTGTGTGTGCATGTGCGTTTGCGTGTGTAGGGTACATGTGAGTCCATGTGTACATACACTGCCGTACGGGCTCAGATGTGCAGGCTGCCGTCTGGTTGTGGCCATACATTATGCCCCTCTGAAAAATCTCTTTTTCTACCAACCTCATGGTATCCAAATGAATCCAAAAGAATTACTCTACCTCACTTGTTCAGACTAACCTGACCTGAGCCAGTATGAATTGCTTAAAAATCCCAAATTATCAAATATTTTTAAAAGATAGGCAACCGCTGCTGTACAGAATAGCTAGTCACCAGAGCAGACTTCCCTCCACTCAATACGGGCATTGCTTCCCCTACCCTGGGGCTCTGGGAGCATCTTTTAAAAAGAAGAAAATTATGCTTGGGGAAATGTCGTTCATATCCCCAATCCCTCTTCACATTGGGATCGGGTGACATGTACCGTTTCATTACTTAGTTACTTTAAATGTGCTGATTGAGGACACTGGTTGACTCCATTTTTATGCATTTCCTCTCTCCCAATCTCTCCATTGTCTTTAGTTAATTTGCACCCAAAAATCTCCTTAATCTCTTCAAATAAATCGACTCCTAACTTCTGATGTCCCAAGTTGTTCTTGAATGAGGGGTTTATGGATGGACACTCACCAGAGATGCTGCTGCCTCCAGTGTTCCAACGGTTCGTGTCTTTCTTGCCCCCTTTTCTCCCCTAATAATCCTGAATTTTTGAATGCCTGGGACAATGCTGAGGACTTTCTTTCTTTTCTACAGCCTGCTACAAGGCCAGGCACATAGTAGGCACTCGATAAATATTCTCTGAGTGAGTGATTTTCCTAGGAAAGAGCAAGAGATCTGGAGTCAGAAGACCTGGGTTTGAGTCTTGGTTCGACTCTGTGACTCTGGGCAAATCCACTTAACCTCTCTCAGCCTGTTTTCCCATCTGTAAAGTGGGAATGTGTATCTTACAACACTGACGCGAGGAGGGAGGCAAGATATGAACTTCTTCGTAACCTGTAAAGGGATATACATGAGAGGATTGTTGTTATATCTAGAAGAGATGCCCAAGTCTGTTTCCTGCTGCTGTAACAGAATACCTCAGACTGGGTAATTTACAAAGAATAGTTTATTTGGCTCACTGTTCTGGAGGCTGGGAAGTCCAAGAGCACGGTGCCAGAATCTGGTAAGGGTCACCTCATGGCAGAAGGTGAGAGGGTGAGAGCAGGTGAGTTCAAGAGAAAAAAATCTGGCAGAACTCATTCTTTTTATCAGGAACCCGCTCCCAAGATGAGTAGATAATGGCATTAATCCTTTCATGAGGGTGGAGCCCTCGTGGCCTAATCTCCTCTTAGAGGCCCCACCTCTTAATACTGTTAAAATGACAACTAAGTTTCCAGCACGTGAACTTTTGAGGGACACATTCACATCATTGCAAGGGGCAACATTGGCCTGGTGAGGCTTCTGGGCTCCCTTCTGGGGCTGAACAACAGGGATGGATTCATTTTCAGAAAATCTCTGCTAATTATTGTCAGTTCGAATAATTATCCAGGGATCCTGGAAACAGCCCTTCCCACGGATCAAACTGTCACATCTGCAGCCGACCTTTAAGTAATCTGAGTGGGGGTAATTACAAAGGGCTGGTTTTCTCTAAATATAGCTGTTCCCCAGCTAAAGGTCAACTCAAGGGAGCACAGTTTGATAATTGCAAGCAGTTTGATAGTGGATTGGGCAAACATTCCCAGGGGTGCAGTCAGCAGTTTCCTCTTACAAAGATTAGGGTGCGGATGCCCTGATGGGGAGGACCTGGCTTTCTGACCCTGCTGAAGAATGTCAGAGTTCCCACTTTATCAAAGTTCCAGTCACAAAGTGGCATTGTTTGTGGCAAGATAACTGTAGTGAAAATTTTTACAAGGGGTGGGGTTAGACCCCCTGCTCCTGGGCTTCCAGAGCCCTGTGGATCCTGGTGCTCTGGTCTACTGTTTGTTCCCTAGCTGCATGCCCCATCTCCCCAGTGGGAGTGTTTGCTCCTCCATGGCTGAGACCTCTAAATTAAACACCATGAGGTGTAAGGCCCGAGAAGGCTTGGGTGTGAATCCCAACCCTGCCAGGATTCTTTATGGGGGATTTTGGACAAGTCGCTTTCTTCAAGGAGCTCTGGTTTCCTCATCTATAAATGGGGCTCATGATTACTGCCCTACCTGCCAGGACAGGTCACAGGGAGATCCAATAAGGAAATATGTGAGAAAGCACCTTGCAACTGTCTGACCTTAAGCTCCTCTGAGGTGGGCCTTGTACTTCCCTTGCAACTATTTTTACTCCTCACCTTCTCTTTCCCTGCATGGTGCTTAAATTAAAAAAAATTTGAGGGAAGTAAATTAAAATAAGAGAGGAAGAATGGGAGGATTAAACTGAAGGAGAGTAATTGCCCTACAAAATGTGAAGCTTGGTGGCTACACTCTGGGAGTCAAAGGCCCCATCTTGAGTTTCCCTTTTCCTCACTAGACCCATACCCCACTCCCACCCCTCTTCTACCCCATTCCCAGGCTCCCTTGTGTCTGTATGTTAAATCCAGAAAAATTTCCCCTATGCCTGGAGTTTCCAAACTCCATCACTTACAGTACCTAGAAAAAAGTTTTCCTCCTCCTTTTGGTTAAGCAGTGACAATGTTAAATAGAGCTGGGCTGCAATATCCCCTTTGCCAGCAGGTGTCACCATTGAGCACACAATATGCTCATTCATTCAATGCCTAGATAATTGAGACTGCTGCGGGCTAGACCCTCTTCTAGGCGTAGGTATAGCAGTGAACAAGCAAACAACATCCCTGCCCTCATGAGGAAGGACAATGACTAAATAAACACTTAGACATAAAATGCAATGTCAGATAACGGTGACTGTTACGGAGAAAGGGCAGGTTAAGAGGTTAGAGACTGAATGGAGGGGGAGGACCATAGGGTGGTCAAGGGAGGCCTGTCTCTGAAGGTGATTTAAAATGTCTTAAGGCCACAGATGGTTGTTTCCACACCTTCAGATGTGTAAGGCATATTACCGTAAAAGTTGTTTTCTATTATTGAATTGCATTTTTGACTCTGAACCCTCATTTCACAGAGTTTCGGGGGTGGAAATAAACTTCAGTGTTCCTTTGCAGGGAAAAGTTGCAGTTCTGGGCTCTTAGGCAGAGTGAGGGAGGGTGGAGGAATAGCCTGTTGCCCTGGTCATGGGTTCCCATGTGGCGGAGTGGCTTTCTGTTGCCTCTGGGTCATGCTAGAGATGGGAATGATTTGTGGGCAGTTCACATCTGCCTGGGTGACCCCCCAGAGGCGCTGATGAGAACAAGTGGGCTCTGCCCTCTTCTGTCCCTCTCTCCTCCCTGACCCTAGCTGGGGGGATTTCTATCTGGTCCTCTGAGGAGCGGAGGGAGAGTGAAGCTCAGCTCTCCCCCTGCTTCTGGCCAAAACACCTGTCAAGGCCTGAGCAATCCCCTTCCCCGAAGGGCTCAGGCTTTTGGAAGACAAAAGGCAGAGAGGTTTGCAGGCTACTTCTGGGTTTTGCCCTGCTGCCTCTCTCCCCTGAGGCAAGGAGCAGAGTGCTGACCTCCTCCTTGGGGTGGGGTGTGAGCAGGGAAAAGACAAGAGCAAACGAACAGAGGTTGGATAGGTTCGTATCTCAGAATATCATCTCAGCCACACCTGTTAAATAAATCCCAGCCTTCCTCACTTCTCTAAGTTCAACGTGTCGGGTGCACCAAAGCAAGGGTCATCCAACATCTGTGCGTTTGTGTCCATGCACATGTTCAAGCCCTTGCCCACTTCCTCTAGAGTAAGCGTGGTTTCTTCTGGTTAAAGTGTGGGAAAAATTAAGTAGTATTAATAGTTTTTCTTTTCTCCCTAAGTGAACAGTGATGCCAGCAGGCAAAAGGCAACACGAAGCATTTCCTCAGCTTTCGGGTGACTTGGAAGCTCTCGTCTAAAAATACGGACAAGCAGGAGTGTGAAGGAGTGTGTGGGAGGCTTGTCCCCACAGTTCTCCGCAGTCAGGCCCACGGGGGCCACTGCGGGAAACGCGCCAGAATGTCTCTGCTGAGAGCCTCTCTTAAAACAAGCCCCCCTCCCCGCCCGAGGTTTACAGCAAACTTCTCGGCGGATGTGGGCAATTTTTCCCAAGCCCTTGAAATGGAAGACAAAGGACGCTGAGTGACAGGGCATCAGTGGAGAAAGGGCTTGCCGGGCGGGCCGGACCAATTAGCTGCCTTCCGCCCCTGGGCTCTCTGCGGTGGTCTTGGAGAGCGTGGTGGGGAGGCGAGGGCAGCCGTGGGGCCCGGCGTGCCTGACACCCAATTAGTGCTCATTCGCCAACTGACCGGCCGGCCGCTCCCTCCCAGCTGTGGCACAGGCGGCGGCTCTAAGAACAGAGGGTGCTAATTGGATGCTGAAACCCAGATGCTTCTCCACCCGCCCAGCCCGGCCTTGTGAAGGCCCCGGCTTTCTTGGCCAAGCTCCCGTCCCTGGTTCTGTCACCAACTTGTCCTCCCTGGGAAAATACCATTCCTCTCAAGTAGAAATGGCCCAGCTGGCCCAGCTGCTTCTGCCAGGATTCTGGAAGAGCCCAAGTCAGGGTGGAGGCAGGCTCAGTAGGGGACTGGGTGATGCGAGGTCGTGCGGATCCTCAGGTGCCCGGGGTGCTGGAAAAGGCAATGAGGTGGGAGACCGGGAGCCCTGCCACTGACTATGCTGCGTTCTTTTCTCGGGCCTCAGTTTCCCCATCTGCACACCGGGGATCCGATGAGATGCCCTTCATGCACCCTTCCAGACCTGGCGTGGAGCATCTCTGAGCCCGACTCTGGGGTGTCTGGTGACCCCTGCAGCGGGCTGGGCTGTGTGCACCACGGGAGCCTGAGCCAGGGGAGTCCTTTCTGAGTTCAGTGGGTGATGACCCCAGCTCTGGGTGATGAGGGCCCCAAGCCTGCCTCCTAGAAGACTGGGAGAACCCAAGACAAGCCAAGATCCTTGGGGAATGGCCTTGCGTCCTGGTCCTGTGAAGAAGATGTTCAAGTCATTTTATTGTTTTCGTGTTTCCCGAGGCTTCCTCCCAGCCCGGCTGTGTCAATGGTTCTAGGGAGGCCTCAGGGTCACAGTGGGTTTCCACACGTGCTCTCTGGAAGGAACCACAGCCCCAGCCCCCTTTCCCGAGGCAGCTCCAGATGTGCATGCATGCCAACAGCCTCAGTGCCCAGCCGTCTCAGGTGTGCCCGGTTATCCTGCTGCAGACATTCCCCACGGTGTCCCAATGAGAACTCAAATGTTACCGTCTCGTCGCTCTGATTATTTACTCCCTCCCTGTATTAGAACAACACATCCACGCCTCTCATCCTGCGACTTTGCAGTTTCTGCAACTGCAGTGGGCACTGCATATTTCTCTGCCCCATGGATGGTGAACTGGGTCGATGACCTGCGTTGGCCAGTGGAACTCGGGTGGCATGGTGGTGAGCCAGTTTGTGCTGAGACCCTAGGATGCAGTGCTGTTTCTCCTCTGCCTTCTGGTGCCCCTGTGATATGCTCTGGACACAGCGTGCTCCTGGCAGCCACTGTACCTTCAGCCTGGGCCCCAGAGTGGGACGTGTGGAGGAGACCTGAACCCAGCCCAAGCCTGGGGCCAGACCTGCCCACTTGAACTCATTCTAGATCAGCTGAACCGAGGTTGACCTGCTGACCTGTAAATTTGAAAATAAATGAGTGTTGTGATAAGCCACTGAGATTTGAGGTTATTTGTTATGAGACAAAAATGTGACTAATACATCAACAAAGATGGGAAACTTCCAGGAAAGGGATGCTGAGGAACACCCCATGGGCGTCCCGGAGCTGGGCACAGTAGAGAAAGCTTTACGCACTTCTGGCCAGGGCCAGCACATGGGGCAGGATGCCCCATCTCATGGCAGGCCAGTCACTGGCCACAGAGTGGCCCCTTCATGCACTGCCCAGGCCCACTCGAGCTCCAGAAGGACACGCGACCCCCGAATGGGATTGGGAAGAGGCTTCTGAACTCTATTTTCAGAACTGCCCCCAGGTGAGGCCTGAAAGGAGTGGACATTGCTGGTGGAATATGTTATGAACAAACCTGGCGAGAAGGGAAATGGCGGAAACAAAAATCCCCAGGCCACCAGGGGCATCTGGGATGATTCTGGAATAGTTAAGATTCATGTTGGTTTGGAAGCCTGGGCAGCAACTCTGCACACTGCTGAGATTCAGGAATGACTCTGAAACAGAGAAAGTGATTCCTAATCAGTTTAACCAAATGACAGATGACTCTTTCCCTGGAGTCTGCAGCACAGAGAGAATTGCTGTAATTGCAGGCAGTTGGCAGAGAAATCAGGCGCCTGCCTCTAGTCCCTTAGGCTGCATTTCCTGGGGGCCCTCAGTTTAGAGACCCTCCCACTGAGGCTTGGCTCCCTGAGCTGACCCCTGTGTGGATGTCCACCACAGCTTGTTTGCATATGGCTTGGATTTTGGTTAGGGATTTTCTAATCGCAGCCCGATTTGTCATTTAAAATATTATGCACAGAAATTAGGATGCACATGGAATTTTGATTCTAGTCATTCTTTGTGCTTGGAGAGACAAGGCTTCTCCCAGGGAAGTTTCAGAATATGCCATGCTCTGCAACTTTCCAGGAGTTTCAGTTACTAAGGGAGACATGGCAACCGGGCCTAAATGTCGGCAGTCTGGGTTCTGGTCCTGGCTCTGTCACCAATGTTGGTGGGACTTAGGGAGAGTCTGATCACTGGGTTGAGTATCAGTTTCATTCTCTAGGAAACTGGGAAAATAAAAACTAGCCTCAAAGAGATGTTCTGAGGACCAAATGAGATCATTACAGGTAAATACTTACCACCATGTCTGGCACATAATACACAGTAGCTACTGTTAATATTATTTAAAATAATTACAAAATACTTAGCATACAATATGTCATCAGTTTTGCTATTATAGTTATTATTAAAACACAGATCCGATCATGTGTGAAATCCTTTGTTAACTCTTATGCCTTCAGAGCTGGTTTGCAAACTGTATTGCTTGGTGCCCTAGGAGTTCTGAGGGTAAGCATCTAAGTGTTTAATGTTCAGGAAACTGAGGCTCGGAGTGGTAAACAACTGTCCAAGGCCACACAGGTATGGAGTTACAGAGCCAGGAGTCCAACCCAGTTCCCCTTACATTTCTTCCCAATGTTACCCCATGATCCAGGCACACTAGACTTCTCTCTCTTTCTAAAACTCCTCTGGCACCTTCATATTTACGCTCCTTTGCACCAGTTCCCTCTGCCTGTTCTCGTCTGAGAAACCTCCCTGGGCCCTCTAAGAAGCTATTGCTATGGTGCTGGATATCTCTGTTGGATCCAGGGATGTACAGGTCTGTCTTTGTATTGGGCTGTGACCTCCAAGGCCCTGGGCCTGGCCTAACTCCCCCCTGTTATCCCAGCCTCATCATTGACTACATGCGGTGATAAATGAGCCAAACTGAGGCTGATCCCAGGCTGGTCATGCATGTTAGAACAGGACACGCAAGCCCAGCCTTATCCATGCACTGAGCTCATCCCTACAAAGGGAGTGTTGGTGGGGCAGCCAGAGTCCGGCAGGAGCCCAAGCCTGGGCCAGGCAACCTGGCCACATCTGCAAGTATTAGCTCTGCATCAGGCCCTGAAGTAGGATTGCCAGATAAAATACAGCATGCCCCTTTAAATTTGGATCTCAGATCAACAACACTTTTTTTTTTTAGTGTAAGTATGTCCCATGAGATATTTGGAACATACTGATACTAAAAATTACTCATTGTTTTGATCTGAAATTCAAATTGAACTAGGTATCCTGTATTTTTATTTGCTAACTCTGCCAGCCCGACAGCATAGGCACATCTACTGCACTGTCCTGGGACAAGTGTTGCAGGCCTGTCTGCAGACATGGTTTCTGAGGCAGCTTCGCCAGCTCTGGGCATATATCCACAGAGACCGACTAATTTACTAACATTGTGTTTCATAGATTCTAAGGCATACACTTCTTCTCATTTTAGCATCTCTACAATTGCTGCTGTTGGGACAGTGGTGGTGATGTAGCTTCCAGTGACCGAAGCCCGCACTCCGCTGACACGGCCATGCAGTTATGCTGGGAGCCTGACCAGGCGCCTGCAGCCAGCCCCTTGGTGGTCAGCCAACAAAATATTCGATGACCATTTGGGGAAGGGAATAAGTCTTGTTTATTGTCTGAAACCTTTTACTGACACATTCTGGGAAGATCAGGAAAGAGTCAGCAAAGAGAGAATAATTAGAATGTTCTTAGCATAAAGAAAAGATAAATTTTTAAGGTGATAGATACTCCAATTACCCTGATTTGATCTTTACACATTTTGTGAATGTATCAAATTATTACAGTATCCCAAGAATATGTACATCTATTATGTGTCAATTTAAAAAAGAGCCTACATCCCAAATGCAAAACAGGTATCGCCAGCTCAGAAGAAAATCCTAGAGACACCAGTGGAACCCTCTTTGAAGAAACACAGCATCATCTACACTCCTGATGTCTCAGAGGGTGAGTCTACATGGGAAAACATGGACATTGATGACTCTGAATTGAAAAGTGATTCAGAAGATTAGATCCTGAATAGGAAGGTTAGGAATACTGTAGCCAATTTATTGTACTTGTAATATTCCATGATATACAATATTCCATGATATATAATACTAATTAAATAAGTATTAAAGGATACTTTAATAAATATAAAGTAAAAAACCCAAGTGATGAGAAAGCATTGGGTCACAACATTTTCTCTACTTTTAGTAGTATATAAAACAATGATTCCCCTTACAATCAATCAATGGCATCTTAGATTTGATGAAATACAGGTAGCTGAATTCAGTTAAACCAGCAGCCAGTAAACCTAGATGAATTGATTTAAGTCTGAAGGAACCCAGAGGTCAGGGAGGGATTGAACCTTTCCCCGGAGATGGCCGCTGCAGTTATGGGTCTTGATAGACGGTCATTCTTCAGGAAGATCATGTTCTTTGTGTGAACATTGCACACAGAGGGAGCTATTGACATTTTAGGAGGGGAGAGTCTTTGTTATATGGGAGGTTCCATGCATTAACACAATGTTAGCATCCTTGGCTCCTACCAAGTTCTATAGTGCCTTCTAGTCATCCTGACAATGGACCAAGTCCCCCAAAGCCCGCATACGTTGCAGATGCTCTCTTGGGGGCAGTGGTGCTCGCGTTGAGACCACTGGGCTACAAGATGCGGCTGGTTTGATGCAACCCTGCCCCCTGTCGGTGAACAGCACTGACATCTCCCCCTTCCATAGCCTCTGGTACTCATCTTCCAAGAAGTCTAGGCATTGCCAGGATGATTCAGGTCCAAGGTGTGTGCCTAGCCCTGGTTTGGAGGGGTTGGGGGCACAGTCCTGGGCATTTCTGCCTCCCCTGTCAGGCCCCAGCCAACCTCCCTTTGCCCTGTGTCCTCTTTCCAGGACGATTTTCTCTGCAGCCTCGGGGAGAGAGAGGTACGTTGCCTCCTTTTCATTTACATGGGGATTACTGGAGACCAGAAAAGTGCTTTAAAATGATATAATGTCTCTGCACCTCATCAAACCCTTCCCCTTCACCAATTTCTGCCTGATTTACAGTTAATATTGCACACTCCCATCACCCTGCCGGAGAAGCGGTGATTATTTCTCCATTGCCATAAAGAATGTAAAGGAGATGGGAAAAATCAGGTGAATTCAGAGAAAGTTTAGTGTAAAAAAAAAAAAGTGCTGGGGGAGGGGGTGTCAGGGAAGGTGGTATAATACAGGAGCAAAAGTATTCCTGGAACCAATTTCAGAGTCAAGCGATTCCTCCGGGCCTTGCAGTGGAGCCTGCGGGTGCGGGCTGCTGCGTGCCTGACAGTTGCACGGGCCAGGGTCAGGGTGGGCTCTGATGGGGAGCCCTGCCTGGGTGCTCATCTGCCCGTGGGTCTGGTCTGGACAAACAGACCCCACCAAAGAGCCAGCCCACCCTGAGAGGGGGTGAGAGCCCCTGCCTGTCCTTCCCCATGCCTCGCCCCCCACCAAAGATGTCTGGTGAGCATTTAGGCTTCGGAGCCTTTGAGCCTAAGAGGTGGCTCTGAATTCAGAGTTCCTGGATAGGGATTTGTTTATTCTGCTTGATTTAATTGGGTACTGACAGCTCTAATGTAGGTTCTGGGCTCAAATCCTGCCCTGGTAAGTACTGGCTGTGAAACCTCGGGCAATCATGCCACATCTCTGTGCCTCAGTCTTCTCATCTATAAAATGGGATAGACTGGCACATGGTCAGTGAGAATAAAAAAAACGTAGATCCTATTCTCCTTACCCACTGTTAATCAATCACTGATCAGCAGCATCGTCATGGCCATCCCCCAGCAGGTGTGCGTGGCCGTATTCTTTCCAGCTTGCCATTGGCGGAGTTTTGCTGATTTTATGATTAAGGAGCTGAGTGTCATTTGTGATTCTTCAGAGGAGAGAGATGCTCTGAGTCTCCCACGTCATCCATCAGCCAAAGGAAATGATGGAATCCCTTGGATTTAATTACTGTTACTGTAGTAACCTGATATCTCAGTGATCTATTGCCACATCACAAACTGCCCCAAAGTGTACTGACTTAAAACACGACCATTTTGTTATTGTTCATGATTCTGCAATTTGCGCAGGGCTTGGTGAGGAGAGCTCATCTCTGCTCCCTGTGGCTGCAGCTGAGAGCTGTGGCACAGCTCAGCGTAGGTCGTATGTCCGGGGCCTGGGTTCTCACCGTTGGCTGAATTCCTGGTTCTCCACATGGTTTCTCTGGGTGGTTAGCTTGGACATCCTCGCACAGCAGGACGGCCTCAGTATAGCACAAAAACTGGAAGCTGCCAGGACTTCATAAGGCCTAGGCTCTGAGCTGGCACAGTGTCACATCTGCCACTTTCTGCTGGTTAGAGCAGGTTACAGGGCCAGCCCGGAATCAAGGGCAGGGGAGCACACAGGGCCTGAAAACCACGTGTTCATTGCAGACCACAGAAGTAACCACACCTAGGTCTTTGGTATAATTATTTTTTCCTTCTTCTATAACAGTTTGGGTTTAAATTTCCACTTTTATGTTTATCCTTTATTACACATGGATCTTTATTGCAAGTGACCTCAAATCAAATCATTTTTTTTCTTTTCTTTTTTTTTTAATTAGCCAAGAGAGCAATAAGGAAGTGTGGGTGTTCCATGGTCACCCCTTTCTGTGTCCCTGCCTGGATTTCCAGGTCTTAGGTACGTCTTCCTGCCTCTGTGGCTGGTTTCTCCATCCATGAACTACTCTCCGTGTCTCTCGGAGCATCTATTTCTGTTCTCAGCTCTGAGGCTCTTATCTTGGTCTCTCTGAGGCTCTGTTGCATGACTCTCTCTGCCTTTGTATCTGTCTCTCTGTCTCTTTCTGTTCCGTGCACATTTTTCTTTGTCTTTATTGCTGCTGGTCTCTCCGTCTCTGTAACTGTCTCTCTCTTCCTATGAATCTTCTATACATTTTACGAGCAATGCAGTCCTTGTTCTGCTGTAAAACATGGCCTTCTTACCGGTACTGTTGGAGAACTTCACGTTCTGTCTTTGGCCGATAATCCAGGGATTTTCTGAGCAAGAAAGACCCAGCCTCCCCAAGAGGCCTCGTCTTATGCCAAGAAAGCATCCAGAGATTCCTTTCCTTCCTCTCTTCCCAGCCTCTAGGCCTCTGGGGCCTGAGAACTGCCTGGACTCCACAGCCTTGCCAAGTCTGGAGGGTGCATGTCTCGGCCACATGGCCTCCCTGGGGAAGCAGGGGGATAGGGAGGGAGTGGCAGGTGGGGACAAGGCAGGGATACGATGAGGGATGAAGAGACAGAACTTCGTGTCCCAGCATTTGAGGGGCTGTAAAAGGAAGGGGAACATCTGGTCAGAGGAAAAGGGTGTGCCCACTTCTGCAGGGCTGTCCTGGGATAAAGGAAGCCACTAGTCTGCAGCTGCTGAGGACAGTCCTTGGAACATGATGGTGGGATGGAACCAATGTAGCTGTGCCTCTCCCCTGCAGTACAGTGGGCTCTGGGAGGGTGGAGGTCCCGTGTGACTGTCTTCTGTACTCCAGCACCTGGCATTGTTGGGAAATACTCAATGACTTCGCTTCCTAACAGCTGTCCAGTGGGAGCCAGTTGCTTCAAGAGGTGATGAGTTGCCCGTCTCTGGAGTTGTGCAAGCTGAGGCCAAACAACCAGTAGGACTTGATTTAACCAGCTGCCTCTTCAAAGGACAGCATGATCTTGGGCTTCATATTTGGAGACACTTATAATTCAGGTGTGGAGTTATAAACCAAATGCCCATTAAATCAGAGCATATCGGCCCTGGCCTCATAGCCCTGGCCAAGTCCTCCTTCCCCTCTCCCAGACTCCCCACTCTATAGCTCCTCCCTTCCTTTCCCTGATGGCACCATCGGCCCCTGTAATCCGGCTAGCAGAGGTGGGTTCCAGCTGGGCAGGCCCAGGGCTGAGGCAGGGCTGGAGGCTGCCAATAGTCCCTGAGCCTGCTGGCATTTGCATCCTCTGAGGAGCTCACCCTGGAAGTGACCTTCGCCTGTCCTTCTGCACCAGATCACATGCAAGTTGCGACAGGTTACACACAGCATCTCTCCAAGGTGCTGCAGGCAGCTTCCAAGCACCAAAGCAAAGGGGGAAATAACCTGGGGTTTAGAGAACAGACATATCAATTTCTCCGCTTTCAAAACTGCTTTTCTGCATAGTTTCCGGTGATGATGGTGCAGAACTTTGACTCTGCAAAGAGACTCTTCTAATCCCAGGGCTCCCCGTGTCTTCCATGTGGAGCCCTGGCTGGAGATGGGCCACGTAGAACAGTACCCACAAGGAACGTGCACTGCTGGCCGCACCAACACAGCTGTAGATACCAGTGTATAAATAAGCTGGTACACCTGCTCTCAAAATCACATCCATCCACACAGTGTGTCATACACACTGAGAAAGCACACCTGCCCCCAACACACACTTGTGAGGAGGTGTAGCTACACTAACAAACCACTCATATGAATGCATGCATCCATGTGCATGGGCACATGTAAATTCACAGGTGAGTGCCTGTGTGCATGCCTACACTTATAAGAAGACACCTAAAACCACACCTGGATGCTCATGTGCATATGTACATGAAAACAAGTGCAAAGCACTCAGCAAAAGCCTTTTGCAAAGGCAGCCCTGCACATGGTCCCAAGCGTGGACATGCACACTGGTGCACCCACGTGTACACTCCTACAACAACTGTTTACACAAATATACCTTTGTGTCCCTCCCCTCCACTCCCCTCTCTCCCTCCCACATGTGAGTGCCAGATGCAGCACAGCACAGTGATAAAGACGGTTTGGCTCAAACGTTGGCTGTGCCACTTTGTAGATCTGTGTGTCTTTGAACAGGTTATTTAATGGCTCTGTCTCAGTTTCTTCATCTATAAAATAGTAGCATTGACCTCACAGGACTTTTACAAGGATAAAAATCTATGAATATGTGTAAAGCTCTCAAAACAGTGCCTAGCCTACGGTGGACTCTCCCGGGACATCTCTGACTGCTGCAGGAACTAAGGAAAGTAAAAACACTGGGTTTGTGGCAAGAAGTCTCCAATTCAATTCCTGGCCATGTCATTTAGGCCTCTGTGACTCTGGGCTCAAACTTCATTTCTCTGCACCTGGGTCTCCTCACTTGTGCATGGGGATGAGCGGCCATGTCCTGGCTGCCTCCTGGCTCCGTGGGAGCTGTAAGGGGGTGGTGGTGCTGGAGAGAATTTCTCCTCGTGGAGAACCACGGGATCCAAGCGTCTCCATTTGGGGGCTGGCGTTGGCTTAGGGGTGGATGACACACGCAGGCTGTGGAAGGTCCCACCTGTCTCCCAGCTTCTGCCTGACTTGGCGCTCGTGCTATCAGAGTCGCCATGTGGATTTAGCTCATGTGCTCTAAAGGCTTCCGGGAAGACACAAGTGCTCCTTGGAAAGGGAAATACTGCAGCTTCCACTGCACGTGGAAGTGCAGCTGCTGGTTTTCCTGGACCACAGGCACCTCCTTTTCTTTGGAGGATCCTCTTCTCTTTCCCCCAAAGTGGGATTTGAGGAAGGAGCCATAGAATATGGGAAGGAGAGACCCTGTGTCCAGCCAGCCCGAGGAGCCAGCTCTACTCAGTGGCTCCAGGGGCAGTCGGAGGGATCGTGTCAGATCATGGTCACTCCCCTGTGGAAACTTTCCAGTGTCTTCAAATGTCAGAGGAAAGTCCCAAACCCTTCCCTAGGCCCCCAGGGCCCTCCACCAGCTGTTCCTTTCTACCTCCTCCTCTCATCTGCCACCTCCCCTTGTTCGTTCTACTCCAGCCGTACCGGCCTTCTCTCTGCTCCCGCTTCAGGTCTTGTCCCTGCAGTCCCCTCTGCCCGATGCTCTTCTTCCAGATGTGCGCATCTCGCTCCTTGCCATTCAAGGCTCCATCTCGTCAACCTCCTGGAATAAGCCTTCCCTGGCACCCCCCCACACTGTCCCACTACCAAGCTCTACTTCCCTCAAAGCTACTGCATTTAGCATCTACTCAAATGACCTTTTTACATTTTTTATTTTTAAAAACTTTTTCGATACATTATATTTGTACATATTTATAGGGTACATGTAAAATTTGTTATGTGCATAGGATGTACAATGATCAATCAGGGTAGTTAAGGTATCCATCACCTGAATATCATCAAATGAACTTTTGAAAATACATTTATTTAGGCTGGGTACAGTGGCTCACGCCTGTAATCCTAGGACTCTGGGAGGCTGAGGTGGGAGGATCACTTGAGCTTAGGAGTTTGAGAGCAGCCTGAGCAAGAGTGAGACCCCCGTCTCTACTAAAAGTAGAAAAATTAGCCAGCCATCGTGGTATGAGCCTATAGTCCCAGCTACTCGGGAGGCTGAGACAAGAGGATCGCTTGAGCCCAGGAGTTTGAGGTTGCAGTGAGCTATAATGATGCCATGGCACCCTACCCAGGGAGACAGAGCAAGACTCTGTCACAAAAATAAATAAATAAAATAAAATAAAATAAATAAAAATACATTTATTTATTGCCTGTGCCTCCCTCCTCCCAAATAAAATGTGGCTCTATGAGAGCAGGGTCTCCCCAGCGCCTGGCCCATAGTAGCTGCTTGACTAATATATGCCATCCAAATAGCTAACTGACTTACCATTCTTACCCACTGCTGTGCAATTCAGCTGTTCTTGGTGGTAGGACTATGACATTCTACCACAAGTGATTTGCGGTGAGTAATAAAGTACCAGTGCTATGAGTGATTTATTTTTTTTAAAAAAAAGATAAATCAGAACAGATTCGAGGTCCTTCTCGTCATGATAACACTCTCACTTTCTCAAATTCCAACACAGTTTCTGAATGAAAGAGACAGAGAAAGAGTTACAACCAGGGGAAAATGGGAATTGTGCCCCCAGTTCTGTCTCAGCCTCAGCTGTATTGTTAAAAGGGTTACAAATTCACATCGAAATGCTTCAGTGAAAGTGCTTTTGGTATCGTCAAAGTCTGGGTGTGCCTAAAATACTTTAGTGTGCAGGCAAACTTTTTATGTATTTGAGAAGATAAAAGGATGAGAATCCCTGGGGTGGGAAGTGGAGAGCAGTCTGGAGACAATGCAACGCATGCTTGTTGCTGTAAGCCACTGAAGTGCTGGGGTTGTTTGTTACACAGCATTATCACAGCAATAGTTGACTGGCACGCTAGGATGTGAATTAAAATGTTTTGTCAGCAAGAAAGCTCTTGGCCAAATGTCTGTGATGACTCTTCTAACTTGTCTGCCCTTTTGTTTTGTTTTATTTTATTTTACTTTATTTTTTGAGACAGAGTTTCACTCTGTTGCCCAGGCCAGAGTTTCACTCTGTTGCCATGGAGTCTGCCTAGCTCACAGCAACCTCAAACTCCTGGGCTCAAGCAATCCTTGTGCCTCAGTGAGCCACCTCGCCCAGCTAATTTTTTCTATTTTTGATAGAAACGGGGTCTCCCTTTTGCTCAGGCTGGTTTTGAACTCCTGAGCTCAAGGAATCATCCAGTCTTGGCCTCCCAGAGTGCTAGGATTACAGGCGTGAGCCACCGCACCCGGCTTGCCCTTTTGTTTTTAAATCAGTTTGAACACTGGTGGTGTTTAGAATGATTGCTGAAATAATGACAGATGAAATGAATGAGTAGCAGGCCTTAATCTTTGTCCATAAATTCAGCCAAAGAAGAAAAACTACATTTCTTATTTTTAAAAAATCAGATTAATTTCTAATCAGAGTACTCTCCTGGGACTGTGGCTAAGCCAAACTCTATGAGAGAGGTCCATATTTTGTTTCATTTAATTTTCTGCCTCCGAAGAGATAGCCTGGCCCAGTGGAAGTAACATGGAACTTGGGTCATGATGGTCTGAGTTCAGATCCTGCATCTGCACTCGCCAGTCACATGACCTTGAGTAATTCATCTGTTTGAATCTCAATGTCCTGATCTGTAAAATGGGACTAATGAGCCCTTCCTCCTAGGGTGATTGTGGAGTTCAATAGGATGATTCAAGGATCCTAGGGCAGTGCCTGTCATAAGGAGGGGGCCAGGATATAGCTGCCTCTTATGGTCCCCTGAAGTGTCAACCAGGCAACATCATCTTCCAAAAGTAGAGAGAACCCCCGTGAACCCAGCCATCAGCTACAATCACCCCAGCTCATGGCCACTCTTGTTGGGCCTATGACCTCCCCCTACTAGCCCCCGTTACCTTAAAGCAAATCCCAGAGTCAATATATCTATTTTCTTCTGTGTGTGCTTGAAATTTTTACATAATGAAAAATAACAAAGCGAAGATGCTAACACCTCCCGCATAGTGTGTCTGGAAGCTGGCAGGAGGTAATTTACACGATGACCTGTGCCTAACATTACCCAGCGTTCTAACCCCACCTGGGATAGGAAAGGACTTCCTAAACAAAGCAACGACATCGACAACAATAAAGAGGGTTAAAAACATATATATTTCAAGAAACAGCATAAACACAATTAAAGGCAAGCAAACTAGAAAAGAAAGATTCTCAACTAAAA